>PVJN01003967.1:0-94579 GCA_004026805.1 Lasiurus borealis | reverse complement strand
CATTGACAGACTTCATTGTTTAAAAACTACTTGGGGATGATTAAGAAAAAGATGATGTAATCTCGGATGTGATAAAGAGAGATATAATATTCTCCACTGGAAGGCATTCCTATCATGTCATATCAAAGTCTAGCAAAACGTTGAAAGTTAGAAATGTTATCAAGCATTAGCAGGCATTTAAAGGACGTCTCTTGAATATTTCTAGCATAAAAAAGTATTTCATGTGATGTAAATGAATGGTAATTTTCTGACTTTAAAAGAGAGCTGTGCCAGTACATTTCAGCGTTCTGGACCCAATTCTGCAAACATGGAGACGCTTTCAATTTGCTCTGCCTGCCTTCCCGCCTTAGATGGCTGCGATTGCAGCGAAATTAATCCATTTAAAAATCTGCGGCTTAAACTTAAGGATTTTCAGTTTTTTCCCCCTTCTCTCTCTCTTTTTTTTTTTCTTAGAATATCAATAAGTTCCAATTGAAGAGCAGATTCTTTTGCAATTCAGGCATGTGCCGGCGATAACGGGCGAGTTGGCATGAAGAGAGGCAGAGATGGATTAATTATGCAGAGAACATGGAAATTCTGCTTATCATCGGCTAGCAAAGGAGCCCGGCTCACATAATCAGCAAACGAAGGGAGAGGAAAAAATAACAATGCAATGGCACCTTCCAGCCCATCATCAGGATTTTTGCTACCCCCCCTTGTAATTAAAAAATAACATACACTTATAGCCCTATCTCCTGTGCAGGCAAGGAGTGGGTGTCCACAAAATAATTGCACTGGGCTATTGGAGCTGGCAACATAGGCTGTCCATACCGGTTTGCTCTCCCTCTCACCCTCTCTTTTCTCTCTGGCCTCTCAAGGCACGTTGCTTCTGATCCCAGTCCAAGGCAGATGGTCTCAGGTGACATTTTAGCTCAGTTTCCAAAAATCCCCAACTGGTACCTCATCATGATCCAAGCAAACATACATACATGCATACATGCGTATGTGATAAATATTGGAAGGGCTGGCTCTGGGGGGAAGGCTTTGGAACTGAGCACCTGTGGACTCTCTGGTCAGTGTTGTTTTGCGATGAAACCTGCCCACGTAGCTTTCATTTTGCAAAGTGACTGATTAAAATGGAGGGCTGTGGAATGCGGAGGTGAATCTTCTCCGGTGATCTAACTTACTCACAACTTTTTCTTTCGATTACCTTTGCCAATTCATTTGATAAACTCGAGTGCATAGCCTTCGTGATTGCTGGGGTTTGTGCCTCCGAATCAGAATTCACAATTCTGTACTGTTACTGGAATCCGTAAGCTTATGCTCTTTTTTCTCTGATTGCCAAAATAACGACCACAATGAGCCTAGTTTATTGTTTTTGAAGAAAATAAAAGGTAATCTCACGCTTGTATCTCTGTATTTTTCCAATTCTGAAAATGAGGATGCAGACACGAATGTTAAAAGATACGCTGACTGAATGCCATCAGAGTAGGTTTTGCTGCTTTAATCATCCTCCAAATTATTGGACCTAATTAAAGGCATAAGTGCCAAGGAGCTCTGGCTATGTGAGAGGCCATTACTTCCTGCAGAAGTTATTGGTGAGCTAGAGAAACACAAAGATGAAAAAAAATAAACAGGAAGAAACAAAAATTATGCAACATATGAAGGAAAAATGGTGTTGCTAAGTGCAGAAAGCTGGAATTGGAAAGCTGGCAGACTCTGGAAATGTAATTTATTCATAGAATCCCACCAAAG
The DNA here is from genome assembly GCA_004026805.1 of Lasiurus borealis. Lineage (NCBI taxonomy): Eukaryota > Metazoa > Chordata > Mammalia > Chiroptera > Vespertilionidae > Lasiurus > Lasiurus borealis. Next base: position 92,845 of record PVJN01003967.1, on the reverse strand, counting down.
CAGGGAGCCAGTGTGGGGCGCAGTTTACATGCTTGTGGGAATGCTGTTAGTGACAGTGACGGTAATAGACGGATTTTTTAAACTAATTATTTCCATGTCTGCATATGCACACACATGCGTGTACACACACACACACACACACACACAATAGTACATATGAGAATCATCAAAAACACAAACCAAGTAAAGGGATCAATTGAATGTTGGGAGATATTTGTTATTATTGACTTGGTTAGTTCCTGAGAGAATGCAGGCAAAGTAAAGAAAGAAAAAAAAAATACTCAAGTGAGGAGGGGTTCAAGGTTTGGGTGAGGAAAGGTAGAGAACAGACAGATAATCCTAATGAAGAAGGATCAAGAGAATAAAAAAGTACATGGGGTAAAAAAAATTATAATTGTGACAGTAGAAATTATGATTTCTTTTAATGTCTAGTTGTTTTATCAATGTATACACACCGTGGACCATATGTGGATTGAATATAAAAACAGAAACATTTAGAAAGTCACTCAAGTGTGCATCCCTACACCAAGAAATGTCGAAATGCGTAAATGAGAGACCACGGATTCTTTGGAGTGAAGCAAAGTTCACCAGTGATTTTGGAGAACAGCTACCCAGATAGGAAAATACAGCTGCTTAATCTGGCGACCCATTACCTTCCTACCATTCTGTGCCTCACACACACATTGAGTATCTCTTTGACTTAACCTTGAGTGTACCAACACCTACCTCTTAGTGTAAATGAGCAGCAATGAGTAAGTCGCATTTGGCCTGATCACCAGACCTCATTGATGATTTTTGATGCAAAAACGGAAGCTGAGGTCACAACTCACAAAGGTGATCATAAAGAGTTATTGAAGTCATAGATGATCCACGAAATAAATTAGCGGACTTTCCGGCTCCTGAGAAACTCTCACTCTCATGGGATCAAAATAAAAAGAGCCGGTTTAATGCAATCAGGCACGAGGTAATTACTTCCCAGAGGGTTACCAAGTGAGCAGAGAATCAGCCCGGTTCACGTCCAGAGAGGCGGAGCTGGCTCTTTAGATGCTGTCTTGCCAAACTGGATGCACATTAGAATCTCCTGGAAGCCTCTTAAAATACTTATGTCTGAGCCTCACCCGAGACCAAAACTAGATGTGGGGCCTACATACACATACAGATACAGGGAGAGAGACCCGTGTTTATATTTCCCAGGTGATTTTCATGCGCAGCCAGAGCTGAGGACCAGTCACGAGCATTCCTTGGTCTCCATTAGAGTCCATTTTCAATCCAAACCATTTTTCATGGCTAGACTGTGCACGCCATGAGGACAGGGACCACGTTGCTTATTGTTGCTTTATCCCCAGCACCTGGCCCAGTGCCTCTTACATTGCAGGTTTTCAAAAATAATTTTGGCTAAAAGAATAAAGCAAACAGGATCCCACAAGACAAAAGGCTCTGTGCCTGTGGCTCCCTCTTCTCCGTTCCATCCCGCAGGTCTTGACAGTCAAGAAGCTTTCCCCAGGTTTTCTGAAAAGCTGTGCCTGGAATTTCATAGAAGCAGCATACTTCTGTAATCTTTTATACTTCCTGAAAACATGTCTTAACATCTTTTACAAGAGACGGTAGATAATAGAATTCTCAGTAACCGTAACTGTAAATGGATTTGTAATCTACCCGTGATTAAAATTATTTTCATCATGAAGTAGGATTCTCATTATTGTTGCCATTTTAATATTATCAACGCCAAAGTGTCTTGGTGATTGATACTATAGACAGCGAAACCCTATATTATAGTAATTAAATTTAAAACGAATCAGACATCCTTATATGTCTCAGTACAGCACCTGATTATTTGAAAACAATTATCTCTGCGTGTCACCTAATGCCACGCAGGCCTTGGAGCCGCTACGAGGAATTATTCATGGTCACAAAGTCGCTGCAGAGTCGAAAGACACAGAACCTGTGTCTTAAGGTTCCCCGATGACTATTTGCTTCATTAAAATGCATGACCACCAGAAAAGTGAGCTCTAACCCAGGAGGAATGCAGGCCCGAATTAGGAAACCTTTGAACAAAACCTGCAGGCTGAAACGAGCATTCATCACCGGCAAGTCTCACCGACTTTAAAGGAAACCCTTTCTCTAGGAAACCCCAGAAACCATGGGCCCAAGCGCAGCTGTCTGACTTTGAGGAGGAGATTTTTTCCTTTCCGATCAGAGCTAGGGAGGCTATGCATAATGCTTTCTTCATTGGGCGGATCCCTTCAAAGGAGATGTCTCTAGAAATTAAATTAAATTAAATATTGCTACATTCCCCTCTGTCTCTTCTCCCTTCCCTGGTTAAGATATGCATTTCTCAGCAGCAGGCAAGGGCTCACTTTTTCGCTTCTCTTAATAGGACACTTGGTGCAATCCTTTCCGATGACAAGCTTCCTTCACTGGATGCAATGCCCCACCACCCTCCCCAGACACATTTTTTTGGGGGGTTGGAGGGAAGGAGGGGTGAAATTAGTACAAAAATTCTTCCAGACTGGGTTCATTTGCAGATTTCACCAGGCTTGCAAACAGCACACCTGTTGTGCTGTCTGGGTTTCCTTTTCTGATCATAGGCTTCTGACAAAGAGGGGGTTGAGTGGGGGAGAGGGAGATTTTTATCAGACGCTCTTCACCGGACAATGAATTTTCTTCACCATTTGAATGTATCTGTGGAATGCCTGAGTGATTCATTACAGCAGATTCTGAAGTATGACAATGGGCCGCAGAAATGACTGATGGTATCTCTTTCCTGATTTCATTTCCCTGATCCTCTTCATCCCTTGGCCTGTGTACCTCGATTAATTAGAAACCAGGGATTTTCGCTCATCAGCTGATGGGTTTCATGCTCCACTCTGTCACAAATCTGCTGCCTGCACTATCTCCCTTACAGCTGGCGGCGGCTGCAAAAACTTTCCCTGCCTTTCTTCCCCCCCACTTTTTTTTTTCCGAAGCGGTGCTTTGTGAGTCCAGGTTTAGGTCTTTTAAAGATTCAGACATATTTTTTAAAGGAGAGATTAAAAATAAAAGAAAGGGAGATGTGAAATCTCTGATTAAGTTAATCCCCCTCCAAATGATACGTGTCCAAAAATGAACTTTTTGAGGAGATAATAATATAAATGTTTCATAGCTCTCAGCTTTCTCAGTATTCCCCCCCAAATATAATATAATAATGGAAGTATTATGTAAAGATGGAAAAGTCATATGCATATGGCCACCTTTCATCCATTTTGGAGGACTTACCCTCTATTTCCAATCTCGGTTGCATTCAGATTCCAGTTGAATAAGCCACTTTATAATAAGCATTCTGAAAGAAATCATGGAGCCCTTATTGTTTCTGGAGAAAATATTTTATAATTGTAATACGCTCCCCTTAGGGTATCTACCAAATTAAATCCCGTGATGATATACTCCCCAAGGAAGCAAATTATAATTAAAGGATATTCAAAATGCAGGACATGTTACCTACTATTGTTGAAAACTCTCTGAAATCAAAAACAATGCTTGATTCAAAGGTAAAAAGCACATAAACTATTTTCACCCAAGTAATATCTACCTACAAGATTATTTAGTAGAGCAGGTTTTCCATTTATATTTATTTAACATCAACTTTGGTTTCAGAATTAAAAGCAAAACCCTTCATTTTTAAAAAGGCCAGATCTCTCAGATTCGGGGAGGCAAAGTGATGAGCAGAAATAGCGCACGTTTTCATAGTTTTGCCTTCAGTAGGAGATGGCGGGGCATTCAGAGACTGTATCTTATAAGTCAGTTTTTTAATAATTTTGGAAGTCATAATCAGAAGGAAAAATTGTATCATGCAGAGGGGTACATCCACCCTGCAGCTGAGCCTCCTTGTCTTTTTTTCCACACTTGCCAGGAAAGAACCGTGCACCTACTAACTATTCACAGTGACTTAAAAAAGCCCTGGTCAGTATTGAGGCCAAGCCTTTTGTATTTTGACCGCCTTAAATAGAAAATCACTAATGAACTTAGCAGTTCCTTTTTGTATTTTTTTATTTTTTTGGTTGAGTGCGAAGCAAACAGGGCAGCAGAAAAAGGGACCCTGCTTATGTTCCAGAGATCTACAAAGAAGTACATCCGACCGTGCTATTCAATCTTTGTGGCACATTTATTGCCATGTATTGAAATCCAAATTGCTGAAGATGTTGATTATGCAACTCTGATCAGTAATGTGTGCCACAGTATTAAACTGTGTTCCACATGTAAGGCTATATGTGTGTGTTGTTGAACTGGTCTACCATAAAGACTTACAGATTTGAAGTAAAGTGGATTTCATAGGATTTGGATCAATTTCTCTTCCCGATATATTTTTTTAAAGCCTTAGTCATTTTGAAGATGGACACAAGAGAGAGGTCAGGAAAATACACCTGGAGCTTACATAGACGTGAAGAGAAATCCATTACTTTTGAAGTTATTGGAACCTTTTGTTAAGTCATACTTGGCTTTGAGGATGATAGGAAGGGGGAAAAAAATAATCACACTACATTTCAAGTAACTCCTTTTCCCCGAAATAATTAGTAAATGGGTAAAGAAAAAGATTAATTTTTTAAACCATCTCTGCTTTTGTAAATTAGTATTTTCAATACAGAACGTTACCTGCTACTTTGACCTCAGCTTTAAAATGGAACTAATCACTATCACCGTGCTAGTTGGATTTAAAAGCTGCCCCTATAATATACTTTCCTTCAGCAGTAATGCAAAAGAACTATGGAACAGTTGGAGAGTGTTTTATTTTAACAACAACACAAGTGTGCTGATACTCTGGAGTATCAGGCCCATCTGCAAATTTCCCTAATTTGCTATGTCTTTCCCTTAACACCCCCAATATTGTGATAATGCCACATGTTCTCGAAATACCTGCTAATGCCAGGCCCGGGGACTAACAGGCATGAACAGACACAGTTAGAAATGTTGGCCTGTGAGTCTACAGACTGTGGCATTGCCTCTGACTGACCATGTTCTTGAGCCATCTCACATTGTGTTCTTGTGAGGGTGCAGGAGAGTCGTCACTTTAGATGGTGTGTTTCTAATCTGTTAGATTAATTCTCTTCTATTTATTCCTTTCCCTGGAATGCTGCTTCTATATTTAGTTTTCCAAAATAATTTTATAGACTAAAGTTTGTTATCACATGGGCAAACTCTGAGATCCCGAGTGTGGAAGGTTGTTTTTTTTTCTTTTTCTTTTAATATCCACAATTTAGAGATGAAGAAATGGAAGCATTCTCAAATAACAGTAAGTGATTTCAGCAAACTTTGTTGACTAATAAATGCACATACATTTAGACCAGATCTTGCCTCAAATGATAATTTCTGATCAAAATAAGAAGGTCGTGCTTTCACGGAAAGCCTATGCACCATCAACCCCAAACATTTTATTCATTTGCCTTATTCTTTCAATATCTTTTAAGGTGATTGTAGAGTAACTAGGACACTTGGGTATTGTGTGAAAAATACTCATATATCAGTACGCACTAAGCAGTGTGTATCAATGTAAGAGTCTACATCTGTTGTTTGTATCTTTGTAACTTTCCTAGACTATTCAATTCACATCAGAAGTATGTATTGAATACAGAAATGAATATACTATATACAGGAAGTAACCTCACTATGAAGTCTCTTGATAAGAACATCAATATTTTTGTTAAAAATAAGTACATATATAAGAAATCTTAACAGTATATCTAATGTAGGGATGGCAGTAGTATCTATTTACTTATCATTCTAATTTTTAGAAATTATTTTCATAATCTTTCATTAGTTCTTTATCATACTGACAAAAAAACTTTCCAGTATTGAATAGGTCAGGTTATATGAAATCTGAAGTCTTAGTCCAGATTTTCAAGTTGCTCTCATTTGGATTTACCACTTTTTCAACTTCAGTTTTAAAACTCCTCATTAAGTATTCACTCTACCAAGGGTTTTCTTCAGTAATTTCTATACAATCAGCACCTAGTGAAACCTCTGATCCACAGTATGGTTATTGGTGGAAGTGGGGGTCCTTGTCCCCACATGGTGCAAATGGGAGTGGTATTCTTCTGATATCCCAAGAAAAAGAATTTTCTGAGACTCACATGGGAGAGGAGTAGTTTTTATTTTTGTGGAATTACATCCCTGAGTTTCCAAGGTCCCATTTTCCCTTATCCTGCCAAGAAAGAAGTATAGCTATGGCTTCAATAGAACTAGAATCAGAGTCAATGTCCAGAGTTTCATTTAATAATAGAGGCCCAATGAAGGAAATTTGTGATCAGGTGGGGTCTCTAGGCCTGGCTGGCGATCAGGGCCTTAACCTGCCATCTCTACTGGGTTAATTTGTATACTCACTCCTGATTGACTGGTGGGCATCACAAAGGTATGGTCAATTACTCATGTTACTCTCGTATTAGGTAGACTAGCTAATTACAATGGTATCAGCATTATATTTTGTTGAATCAATATGAACACAGTTTCATTAGATCAGGCTGGTCTTTATGCCTATGAACCTGTGTCTGCTAATTTGGGATTGTTTACTGGAAATGTGTTTCTGTCTTCATCGGCTAACTTATTACTGTTTAAAAAATTCACTTCTAATAACAGTTCATTCACCAATCCTCATTATTTTTCTATTCTTTCATCATTCATTTGTCCAAACAAATATCATTCCAATATTCTGTGCCATTCCAAGTTTTGTGTTAGATGAGACAAGGTCTACCCATAAGGAGATTTTTTAAACCCATTTTAATGTTTTAATCAACTTATTACCTTGACCACTATTACCATTTATTTAACATATATTGGTTTTCATTCCCTGAATAGACTTTAAGTAACCTGAAGATAGGGAACAGGGCTCTGTTCTTACTTACCCAGAATTTCTGCCCACCTAACTCCCTGTTGAATAGAGGAAATGTTTAATAAACTTGTCTACTGACTGAATTCTCTTTTCAATACTAAGGACATATTTAGAAGTTTACCACATTTCAAAAATAAATTCAAAATAGGACACTGAATATGACCCTTCTATTAATTATCATATTTACTCCCATATTTTTCTGCTGTTTTCACTGTAACCTGGAGATTAGGAATCTTGCCAGCATCTGGAATTTCCACCTTTGGTAACCCTCGTTAATCTTTGTGATTATGGTTCCCATTTGCTAGAAGCACCCAAATTACATTACAATTACTAGGAATATTAATTGGAAAGTGGATTTTCTACTTTGTCTCCCTTTACTTGCAAGTTGTTAATGGCTTAACACAAGATTACTTTCAGGGTAGCAGCAGGAAAAAAACAAAACAAAAAATAGAAGGAAAAAAATGTGCAGGTGGTTAAAAAAGAATACATGCATTTATGGGTTTCTTTTATTTCTAGACTCAGATTCAGGCAGACAAATTTTCATCCCAGAGGAAAATAATGGGAAGCATGTTATCATCCCAGACTTTGTACCCATTCCCCCCAAATTTGCAGCTCCCCTGGAGACCATCTTGTCCTGATGTAGGAAACCCAAGGATGTAACAGATCCATAAAAATAACAAGGGGTACTGGATGAAACAGATTCGTGTTTGCTTTCATTGTCCTTCAGCCAATGGCAAGTGCCTGCTGCAGCTTTTATTTACCTTCTGCTAGGTCTGATGAGGACATTATGTTCTTCTGAAGAGATCCTTTTGGCTGTTGCAAGGGAGGAATGAGTAATGTGAGAGATAAGAATTATAATTGAAAAAATTCTTCCTTTATCTTTTAAAATATTTTTGTATGTTTTTGAGAGATGTGGAGAGGAAAACACAAACACTTTTTTTTTTAGAATGGGACTTTGGATCACTGGTGCACTTGATTACATATTTCTGAAACCCCTGTGTTGTTGTTTTTTATTTTCAGAGAGGAAGGGAGAGGGAGAGAGAGATAGAAACATCAATGATGGGAGAGAATTATTGATCGGGCTGCCTTCTGTATGCCCCCTACTGGGGATTGAGCCTGCAACCTGGGCATGTGCCCTTGGCTGGAATTGAACCCAGGACCCTTCAGTCAACACGCTGATGCTCTATTCACTGAGCCAAACCAGCTAGGGTCCCTGTGTTCTTGATTAAAGAAAATTCGCTCTCACCCACTGGCTCAGTGGTTGAGTGTCAACCCAACATGGCGGGGCTGTGGGCTGGCTCCCCAGTGTGGGGCATACAGGAGGCAGCTGATCAATGATTCTCTCTCATCATTGATGTTTCTATCTCTCTGTCCCTCTCCCCTCCTCTCTGAAATCAATAAAAGTATTTTTAAAAAATAAGAAGCAACTGCACTCTTTTATACTTTTATTTTTAGAAAATGGAAGCGTACACAAAAATTTGGCCCAAGTTTCATAACAGGAATGAGACAATAAGTCAATTCAAAACTGAGTTACACTTGAAAAGTATTTTCAAGTCAGAGGCATTGAGAGTATTTCTTTCTTGAGGTTATATTGAGTCCTTCTTAAGTTTTCATTCTGTTCTGGATGCCACATCTAGGATTCAGTCAGGCCTGGTTGGGTATGTGTAGCAAGAACTTAAGTTTGATATGAATGAAGAGAGAGAGTTAAGTCAACACCTTCCCACTGTGGTGAGCCAGGAGCCCAGAAGAATTGTAGGAATAGAAACCGAGTCTGATAGGAAACATACAAAATCCAGGGATCACTAGCTCAGGGGTCCCTAGATGCTACAGAGAATATTTTGAAAATCAGGAGGAACAGAAGGGACTCACAATCTGACTCTAGTCTTCACTTTTCATTGGCATTTCACTAGGATTAATTTGAAGAAATAGGGTTGTCTTACCCCCCCCCCAAAAAAAGATTTAAAAAACAGGAGAAGCAGGAGGAAGAGTTGAAGGAGATGGGGAGTTGTTAGATAATCACCTGACAAGAGAATTTGTTTGTATTGTTTTTTCATTGTGTTTGTTGTTGAGAATGGAACATTCTTATTCACAATATGCCCCCTGTGCTTTGAGTAGAATTTGGCACATGGTGGGCATACAATACATATTTAACAAAACAAATGGAGGAATAAATAAATAAAAGAGTATACAATAAATTAGAGTGTACAGACCAGTAGATTATGTATTAAATATCTCAATTGATAAGCTGAGTACAATAGCTGGTTAATGGATACCATGGCAGGGAGGCAGCCAGGTAGTGCCAGCAAAGCTGTTGACAAGGAACAAGTCCTTGTCATTGGAGCAAAAAGCTGGTGCCTGGGGGAGAGACTGGGCAGGGGACAGTCTGGGTCCTAGTGGAAGTCAGGATAGTTGTAAATGCATCAGAAAGGAATCTAAGTAACAACAACCAATGCAGAAATCTGTCCTGGGACTTGGCAGCAAAATGGACAAACTGTTTAATAAGGTGACAATGGATTTGGAACAACCTTTCAGAAAGAAGACTCGAGTATTCAAGCCTGGTCCTCTTAATTCTTGTCAAGGTTAGTTCCAGGAACTGGAAATGATCAGCAAATAATCTCAACCATGATTACAATTTGGGGGCAGAGTTAAAATCCAGCCTGGGTTTTAGTGAGTCTTTATTTTCCAAGTTAGTTCAGCAATTCAGATATAAGGGAAAGGGTTGGGGGACTTTTAAGAGGCATCCCGGACTGAAGAATTTGAATGTCACTCATATAATGCCTATTAGGACATCTCACTACATTTACATTCTATATAATAAAAGGCTAATATGCAAATTACCAAACAGTGGAACAACTGGTCGCTAAGACACACACTGACCACCAGGGGGCAGAAGCTCAACGCTGGAGCTGCCACAGGGGATGTGCTGCTCAGCCAGAAGTCCTGAGCAGGGCTCATAGCTGGCAAACGCAGTGGCAGTGGTGGTGGCAGGAGCCTCTCCTGCCTCCATGGAAGCACTAAGAATGTCTGACTAACGGCTCCCAGTCTGTGAGAGGACACAGGTAGGGCTCAGGAACACCCCCTCCCCCATGCATGAATTTCATGCACCGGGCCTCTAGTTTATTATAAGTGAATGAAATAAATTAATTTATTTGACAAGTATTATTATCCCCCCAAAAAATGTTCACCACAGTGCCATGACATATGGAGATTTATCTCCCAATGTAATAAACAGTACAGTACTCATTGAGGAAAGAATTATGATTATTATTCTGTCCTGGCCAGCATTGCTCAGTGGTTAGAGTGTTGACCAATGGACCAAAGGGTCACTCACTGGTTTGGTTCCTGGTCAAGAGCATGTACGTGTGTTGCAGGTTCCATTCCTGGCCCTCACACCTGGCCCTCACACCTCACCTATATCTCTCTTTCTCTTTCTCTCCCTCCCTTCCATTCTCTCTAAAAATCAGTAGAAGAAAATATCCTCAGGTGAGATTAACAAAAACAACAAAAGACTATTATGCCTTCATTGGATTAATTTTATTATAAGATTGTACCAACTCATGTAAAATATTTAAACAATAGAAATAAAAGTAAACATAGTCTTCTCCATTTGACCAATACCACTCAGAGAAATGTTAAAAATGCATTCTTGCATCCTATTATGTATGATTTTAGAAACAGTCCATGTACATACAAGTGTATATATGTTAATACTTTTTTTACACGAATGGAATCATGACATATTCAATGCTTTGTAATTGGCTTTTTGCAAGTAATACTTCTTAAACTTCTTTCTATGTAGGCACATGTAGATCTATAGATCTATCTTATATTACCCATTAGGCTGCACAATATCCCATTTTTATGTAGCCTGTATTGCAATGAACATTCATGAACATGTTATCTATGTCCATTATGCGAGTATACCTGTAGGATAAATTTCTAAAAGTAAAATTTCTGGGCTAAAATACACATGCTCCTATTCATGGGTGCCACAACCATATATAGTGCTTTTGTGGGGTTGTTTTGTTTGTTTGTTTGTTTCTATTTCATTTTATACAATAAAACGATAAAATATCTTATTTTGTAATATGTATAAATGTTAATACTTTTAAAAGTATTCACTCTGTTTATAGTATTAAAACCAAGCAGGGCCACAGCTAATTCACCAATATAACATTCTTTCTAAGGTAGCAGTCAAAAGCCGCCTCTTAAATTCCATCTCACAACTGCAGAGAAAAACAGCAGAGGGACACTAGCAAAGCACCATCTTCTGCTCTGTGAAGACAAATTATTTGCAGCTGGAAGTGGCACCAGCTTTAAAGGTCAATGCTCTTTGTCTGTCAGAGGGAAACAAAGGCCTTTACTGTGTTGGAGTCTATAAAAGTCTCTTTCTCTCCACCTCCCTTCAGGGGTGCATAGCAGGTCAAATCCAAAATACATCGCGGGAGAAGTCTTGCCCTGCAAAATCAACGCTGGAAGCTCATCCTGAGAGGAGGACAGGCAGAGAGAGCTGAAAGCGGCGTGGGAGACTAAGCTCCATCCCCTGGCAAAAGCGGGGTCTGGAAGCTTCTGGGCTGGGCTTCCGTGGCCAGGGAGAACTGGCCCCAGCTCTGGGCAGGAAATCATCCCGCGTGGGCCATAGAAATGGTGACTCTTACTAAAAAAAATTTCCCTGTTCTCCCCCAGCCTGGAAAAGTTGATGCCACCATCCTGGGAATTTGGGAAGAGAGAACAAGAGAAGTTTCCTTGATCATGTTCAGTAGCAGGGATCCTGGCTGTGGGGACAGTAACCCGAAGTAGGAGCAGTGAAAATTGTTAACAGTGAAAATGGTCCGTCTGGTCCAGATCCATTGACTGCTGATAATGAAAAAAAATGTGTCTCCATAAGGAATATTCCATTCTTTCCCTGTCTCTGCAACATTGGGGAGAAGAAAGGACTGGTCTGAGGTCCTGCACTCTGTGGCCCCACCCTGGGAGAGGTGCTGTGGGGAGCACAGCAGCAGGGAGGGAGGGGCTGACTAAGGTGACTGGCCAGGGGCACAATGGCCTGTGTGGCTGGGAACAGGCCTAGGCTACAGAGGGAACCAAGGGTCGATCTTGCTGGAAGGTTCTCTTAGAAGGCATGCCACTATGAGGATCTCAATTTACAGTTGCATTGTCACTAGTGGTTTTGCTATCATTGATGAAAAATTACCAATAGCTTTCTCTATTTAGGCTGGGGGTTGAAAAATACAGTGGTACCTCGAGATACAAGTTTAATTCGTTCCGTAACCTTGAGGCATGGGAAACTATGAGACATTCGAGTCACAGTAAACTGATGGGTCGTGTGCAGCCGGCTGATCCTCAATATTACTCCTATCTCAAATGTTGCTCGTATTTCAAAGCAAAAATCACTCACTTGATGGCTCGTATCTCAAAAATCTCATATGTTAGGGCACTCGTATCTTGAGGTACCACTGTACATTTTATATACATGATGTAGCAATATCACATTTATTACACACGCGTATGCTCTGGAAACTTTGGCAACCACCATTTGGAGAATGCATACGTGAAGAATCCCAAACTTTTCATTGGTGATGGTTCAGGTGTGGGTCCTGTATAGTATGAGAACAAATTATATTTGTCAGCACACCGCGTGGCAAAAAGAATTATTTTTTTTTTAGGAGAAAGAGAATCTATTTCAATAGTCAGGAAAATGTGCCCTTAATCACTACATTCATGTCTCAAGGACATACTTAGGCTTGTGAAAATGAAAGAAGGGCAAGAGGCATATGGAAGACATTTAATATTATGCAAAATAAAACCATCATGAAGAGCAAAATTGTTAGCAGAGAAAATGGTCCTTCTGGTCCAGATCAATTGACTATTAATAATGAAAAAAATGTATCTCCATAAGGAATATTCCATTCTTTCCCTGTCTCTACAACATTGATTTTTTTCCAGTCTGGATGTTTTCCGATGGCATTTTGCATCCAGCATTCCCTGGTTCACTTTTCAGGGTCATGCAGCTTTTAGAAACTAAATCTTAATGAGACTGGGGTCCCTTTGACCTTGAGTGGCCCTCACCTTGCCTTTGGATTTCTCCATCTAAGTCTGTTCAGACAGCCCTCCAATCACCCAGCAACAAGTTCAAATATAATTACGGCACACCGAGGGTCTGGAGACCCTGCCTGGTCACTGACTTTGAAAGAGACGTAAAGTTTCTCAGAGAATCAAGCCTATTAGGATGGAAGTGAAATACCAGCTCCATGATTAACTACTTCACATCAGAACTGAGATGTGCCCTGCATATTCTGAATTTGATTTTAACCGGAATGTGATTTTACCCACTGGACCCAAACTTGACAATAAGCCCTCCAGCTTACCTAGTATTTGAAGACATCCAGACGCTACTCTAGAGTCCTCATCTGAGCCAGACAGACCACCGCCTCCTGCATTTCAGCGGGTAACACTAATAGAGGCAAAGCCTTCCGGATCTCCAGTGTGACTGTGGTGGGAACACTGTCTCGCCCTGAACTAGCGCTCATCATTTACTGCGAGCAAACTAAAGCTCCCTCCCATCCTCACACTTTTATACACAAGCCAGCTCTGTCCCTCATAAAATGTGCTCTCACTGTAACGGCATTCCACATCTAAAATGAGAGAAAAAAACATCCTGAATTAGTCCATTGGTTCTTTTTATTGTTACTCCTTGGTGTTCAGAAGGCTACAAAGCAAGCACCTTTCTTGTACAGATTTTTCTTTTGTCCTACAGATTTTTCTTTTGCTCCTAATTTTTCCTTTCAAATTAGCCAGTAGTTGAACCTTCCCAGAATCTCTAAAATTTCACAAACTCTGTAGCTTGGCCTTTTCCCCGTTGCATATAGATGCGCGCTTATTAAAGGAGGCTCTGTGAGGGCCAGACAAGGTTTGGGTCACTGAGGGTCCTTATTCTGCATCTTTCTATGTGGAATGAAAGTGACTGGGAAATGATATTTGTGTTCACATGGTAAGTTTTATCTTTTGTTTTTTAAAACCTTGTTCCCAGAAAGTGAAACACCCAGAATCCTTAGAAAGTATCTATCTTGCTCCAAGACCACGTTAAGCGGGATGCCTCTGCCCGTGCCTCGAGGGCCTTGTTCTCATGCACCCACGCTCAAAGCTCTCTGCTTTGTTGACTGTCGGGGCTCCACATGGGGGTTCTTTTTTTAAAAAATATATTTTATTAATTTTTTACAGAGAGGAGGGCAGAGAGATAGAAAGTCAGAAACATCGATGAGCGAGAGACATCGATCAGCCGCCTCCTGCATGCCCCACAGTGGAGATGTGCCCACAAGCAAGGTACATGCCCCCAACCGGAATTGAACCTGGGACCTTTCAGTCCGCAGACCGGTCTCGGCCCACATGGGGATTCTTTAACAGCATCCCCATGGGTCTGAGCCGGTGAGCATTTTCTGCATGCGAACTGTAGACAAACAGGGTATCTCCTTTGCTGGCACTGTGCGAAGATGTCAGCTTGTTTTCTTTCACTGTTGTTCTATTTATTTCACAGCCAGTCTGAGAAGATGGGCTGGCTCCTTACTACTCCCACACTCTATAAGCGCTTGTTCCCAACAAGCAGAGAAAATTGACTGAGATCCGTGGTTAGATGACAGATGCACTCTGTCGCATTGCCAGAAATGTGAAATTACAGGTGACACCCGATCCACGATAATAAAGAGCACCCACCCGGTCATCGGCCCCTGGCCTTTATTTTCATGATGTCATCAGCACGCAGGTGGCTTACCTGAGCTTCGGGAATAAAATGTGGAGCATTGTCAAGGGGCTCACGGGGGCCACCACTTATCTCCCCATCTGTGTGATCTCCCGTGTGATGAGCTTGGACCACGGCCATTGCCATCTCTGTGTTGGTTTACAAAAGTTGTCAGAAGGTTGACTATGGGCCTTTTATCCTGCTCTGTCCTTTGTCTTAAAAAAAAGAACAACTTGCCGAGACTGGTTTGGCTCAGTGGATAGAGCATCAGCCTGTGGACTGAAAGGTCCCAGGTTCGATTCCATTCGGGGGCATGTACCTTGGCTGTGCGCACAACTCCAGAGGGGGGCATGCAGGAGGTGGCTGATCGATGTCTCTCTCTCATCGATGTTTCTGACTTTCTATCCCTCTCCCTTTCTCTCTGTAAAAAATCAATAAAATATATTTAAAAAAGAACAACAACCCTGAAACATATAAGACAGTTCAGTGATATAATTGCCTCTAATAGCAATAACTTTAGGGCTACCTTTAAGTGCTTTATAAAATATAATCAATAAGAAATGTGAGGTGTAAAGGATATCCACATAATCCCAACCTAGATTGATTTGCTCATGGTGCGCAGAAGACAAACTCCTGGCTTTCCTGATTATACCAGGGTATTTCCTACAATTTGGTGGTATATTTAAAATATGCATGAGGAAGTGGTGCCTTCCCTGTGGCCATTTGGGAAATCGGGGGGGGGGTATGTTATTACTTATTTCCATCCAGTTCAGCTGTCACTCTTTAAAAAATACCCTGTTTATTTAATTTAAGGCCTCAGAATAGAACAAAATCCACACAAATTGAAAAAAAAATAAAAGATTTGTTAATAAATAAATGCATCCTCCTGTATTAGATTCATGCCAGCCTATCTAATAAAAGATCAATATGCAAATTGACCACACCTCCACTATACTGACAAGCTATGCCCACCGGCTAATCAGGAGCAAGTATGTAAATTAACCCCAACCAAGATGGCTATGGCCACAGAGAGAGCAGGTGGCTTGGGTTTCCCTGGCAATGGAGGAAGCCAAGCTTTCTGCCTGCCCTGGCTTGCCTTGGCCTCAATTGTAGAAGATAAATAAATCCCAGACACCAGGGCCTCTGCTTGGGTCACCAGGGGGTCTGGGAGCCTGAAAACCATCACAGGTCCCTCACTCATGCTGCCCATGCCCTAAGGAAACTCCCACCCTGATCCAGGACACCCTTCAGGGCAAACCAGCCAGACCCCACCAGGCCTCTATACTATCTAATCCTATCTAATAAAAGAATAATATGCAAATTGACTGTCACTCCAACACACAAGATGGTTACCACCATGTGATCAAAATGACTGCCCCCATGTGGACACAAGATGGCCAGCAGGGGAGGGCAGTTGACAGGAACCAGTTCTGCAAAGGAGTGCAGTTGAGGATGATCAAGCCTGTAGGGGAGAGCAGTTGGGGGGACCAGGCCTGCAGGGAGGGCAGTTAGGGTGACCAGGCCTGCAGGCGAGGGCACTTAGAGATAACCAGGCTTGCAGAGGGGGAGCAGTTAGGGGCAAACAGGCTGTCAGGAGAGCAGTTAGGCATTAATCAGGCTGGCAGGGAAGTGGTTAGGGGGTGATCAGGCTGGCAGGCAGAAATGGTTAGGGGCAATCAGAAAGGCAGGCAGGAGAGCAGTTGGAAGCCAGCAGTCCTGGATTGTGAAAGGGATGTCCAACTGACCTACCAGGATTGGGCCAAAACAGGCAATCAACCATCCTCGAGGGGTCCCAGATTGAAGAGGGTGCAGACTAGGCTGAGGGACATCCCCCATGCACGAATTTCATGCACTGGGTCTCTAGTGTATTATAAACAATTTGTGAATAGCTAGCTCTCAAGATAAAGTAACTAGCACTATTGGGGACACTTGAAGCACCAAGTCCAGTGCTGTGTCCCTTATGACCATTAGCTGGGTTAAAGCTCATGAGTCCTAGTGGGCTGTTTTATTTTGTTCTTGCCAGTTAATCAATAAGGAAATGGAGGTGCAAAGGTCAAGTAGGTATTCAAGTTAACTATAAATAGCAAGATTAAAATTAAACTCCAACTTCACTGATATCAAAGCAATGTTCATAATCAGTGTGTCATACTGCTCATAAATCATATGTAGGTAGAACAAAGTGGTTTTACATCTATTATAATCCCTTCTCATTAAGATATGGTCAGAGGCATTCAAGAAAACAGTTATCATTATCCACCTACAGTTTTATTATTCCCTAATTGTCTTCTGTCTCCCATGCCTGTCCTCATCCCACACAGATCTGGTTAAGTCCCTCCCATCAGTGCTGATTGACAGGTAGCCAAGAACTCTTAGCTCTCCCTGGGTAGTGTAGAAAATTATGATTAAATAATTTAAGTACTGGTAATTACATTGATTATTGCTTTCATTTTTTTGTTTTACTTTACTTTCAGAGGGTGCTACTTGAATAGATTGGTAAACATTTAAAAAAAATCAGGCATTCAGGTGTTCGTAAATATGACATCTACAAAACTTCTTACTTGCTGTTAGTGTGTGTGTGTGTGTGTGTGTGTGTGTGTGTGTGTGTGCAGGGAATTTTAAAAGGTGTGTGCAGTGTGTACTATAAACGAATTGACTTTTAATAAGAAAATAACAATTTTAGGTCTTAGTATTGCATCAGAAAATGTTCACTGATTTAGAATTAATTCTTGTTTTGGCTACCTTTCATTTCATATGATTAAACATCTTACTTGGTTAAAAAAATGTATTTTTAAAAAATTAACAATTTCATGTACACCATATCAACACACATTAAAACAAAAAGGAAATGAAAATTTCAGAATAAATTTTTATACTACATTTAATGACTTTCTGGCTTTTCTGTATATTATATGGTAATGTTCAACATACAGAATAATTTGAACAATTTTTATATCATGAAATGGTACCATTTTGAGATAATGTTTAATACTTGAAGTGGCTTTTTGTCAATTTGTTGTATCAGTGCCCTGGTACAATCATGACATGGGGCAGGTCATGACATGGGGTCCAGAACTCTGACATATTTGCTTGTTTATATGTTTGAGTAAATACAAATAAATTTATAAAATTTAGTAATGAGAAAGATTCAACTGACTTTTTCCAGATTTTTTTACAATAATGTAAAAAGAACTGTTTAGTATAATAAGGAGAATTAAAATAACCCAACAATAATATTAAGTTGTGTTTTAATTATAGCATTTTTACTTCATTAGGAACAATGTGCTACTGCATTTTATTTGTATTCTCAGAGACCAGCTATGTGTATCAATTAGAGATATTGAATGTGATGTGAGAATTGTAGGATTCTGTTTTTGCCCATAGCGGATTTAGGGATATATATACCAATAGCAAATTCCCAAATGAGTTTTTAATACATACACATACCAAACAGCCTCATTATCTTCCATCTTCAAAATCAAGCTTTTTCATATTGTAATGTTCTTTGTTCCACAGTCTAACTTGAACTCATAAAAGAAGCACTTATAGTTATGGGAAATGAGGCATGAAATGCTTGCATCAAGTGATACATCCACAAATAAATCACAAGTGAACCATTCCATCTATTGTGAAGAAATACAAATTTCTGGAAAATCCAACTAAATATGAACATTAGGCTTGGAAAGTATCAAATATGTAGGGGAGGAGTTACTCATTTAGAGAAAGAATTATGGTGATGTAACGAGACTAAAATTTTTCAAATAGATGAAAGGAGTAAAAAATTGAGAATCTTCTACATAAATTTCTATACGTAAATAGGACATCTTTCCAAAATGACAGGATAAATATCTCTACAGATATGACCAGTGGAGTCTCATCAGAGTCCCAGAAATTCTTTTATAATGCCTTTTGCAATGAGACATGATGTAATGTTGGCTAACCATGAGATCTGTCTTCCAATCTATGTAATTTTCACAAGTGGACTCTTAGGAGCACATTATATCACTTCCCAATGATTTTTCTTATCAGTTTGGTAAGTCATGCAATAGTCCTTAAAATAAAAATCAATACACTTCATGCAGACTGCCTTGCTTCTGATTGAGCAGAGTCCTAAATAAGAAAGAAGTAAGCTCATGGATGAGGTTTTTGTGGTTTAACTACAAACACATCCTTTAGTCCAATTTCTATCATATTTGTCTCATAATATTTTAGCACTATTCCCCAGTGTGAGACTTGCAAAACCGAAAATTGATCAGAATCTCTACAAAGTGGCTACTGATTCATGTCTAATTATTTCAAACACCTTCATGATCAAAGTTCAAATCATTGAAATGAGTGAAGGAAATAGAAATAGAAGAGTACATTTTACTTAGTTTGGATATTTAAGCTGCTCTAAACAAACAAAGCCTCAACTTGGAAAAAAAAATGTAATACCTGACTTAAATAATAAAACACAGATAAAATAAACTACTTTGGAAAACTCCACAAGGAAAACACATACTTTTTATTAGAAAAGTAAAGTCTGATTTAAGACACTTTATTTTTAAATTCATAGTTTGTAATACGCTTCTGCTGTAATAGTAAAACTAGGTAATGAACCAGCAAAATATTCCTAGAAAAAGATGGGAAGTGTATTATATGCTTTCATTTTATTCATTTTATATTTATGTGGAATATAAAAATTATGCAAAAATATCTTATTTTGCACTTCAAAACTATGTGAATCCTTTAGCCTTTTATTAATGCCACCATATATCTCTTTGTTCTGAAGATGACTCCTAAAAATCCTCACCCACCATAAATCCATCTCTCATTGATCCGAAAGAGATTAATGATTTCTACTGGACCCAATTTATCTCAACCTTGAAGTCCAAGGCCTACTCCCCTCGTTCTTTAACTCTCAACAAAAAATTTACACTTGACTTATCTCCAAATTGCAAATGATCAGAACATAGTGTGAATAATTTTACTGTCTCTGCATGTGTCTGTGCAACATTCTTATTTCGTGTAGAAACTTTTTTTTCTTTGTTTTTCTGTATCACGGTGATTTTATTCAGATTCTAAATCGTTGAAAGAGAGGAACCTCAGAAAGTACATTCGTATGGTCAAGCTTAATGTCAACAGAGCAGAAGAATATACTTCTATAGAAAGCTAGTGCACATTGCAGGGCAAGGAGTAGGGATAAAGAATCTCAGAGAATAAAAACTTGGAAACAAAAATACAACTTCTCAGGAACTACAATGCAATGTGAGTAAATATGAAATGTGTTTGGCACGCATGAACAGGATTGTTTAAATACAGCACTTGGCAGCAATAAGGGCAAGAGAAGTTGTAGTTGAGCTGAGTCTTGCAGGCGGAGCAGGAGTTTGTCAGGGTGATAAGATGGAGAACGTAGTCTAGAGAGAGGTAAAGATGCGCGTTGGCAAAGGAAGGAAGGAGCCTATGTGTTCGGGAACTGAGGAGCTTTCTAGCAGAGTTGTAAGATTAGGTTGTTTGTTGTAATAGCGGTCTGAGCCTATATGCATTCTAAGAAGCTTTGACCATATCCCTTAAGAAACAGAAAGCTCATGGAGGTTGATTTTTAGCAGGAAAGTGTCCCTATAAACCCAATATTGGGTGAGCCAATTAATTCATATCTTAAGCTCTCAGATTCTCAAGGTGCAATACGGCATGTGGGGGACAAATTATATATCAAATTCTTTTCAGATCTGAGTTATATAATTCTGTAAATTATGACTCAATTAAAATAATTTTCAAACTTCATAAAAACATGGCAATATTTCATTTTTAAGATCGGCATTTCCAAAATCTTAAGCATGAAACAAAATTTTTCTTTTTTCTCACATAAAGGATCCATAATAATTACACAAGAACTACTGATATGTCCTAATGTATGGTTACAAACCCAAAAGTCAAAAAGCAGATTTTAGAACAGTTATGTTTTAAATTGAACTAAGTCATTTTTAAACAAAATGTGGAGAGAAAAAAAATTCATTTAGCATAAATTTTCTCAGATTACAAACCTATGTTTTTTTAAATTTTACAATCATAAACTCCTTTATTTTTCTTCTAAATGGTGAATGTATATACCATGAGATATGTGAAATATTGGAGAAAAACTGAATTAGGTAAATGAATCCAAGATCGACTAGATTATATTGAGGAAACAAACAATCCTGAAATCTAGTTAGGTTGCAATATCAAGTATTTATTTTTAGCTCACCCAAAAGATTATTTCAAGTCCAAGTAACTCTTAAGAACAGCCATACTCATGTAGCTTTAAACTTTTGAAGACTCTTATCAACACATATCCTTTCACTATCACCTTAGCAGGGTGAAGTGTGAACAGGAGGGTGGAATATTGGCAATTAAATGCTTCTTCCCAGAAGTGACATATGTCATTCCTGCCAACCATCATATCTACACACATTTTATTGTGCAAAGGAAGACATACAGCCTCTCCTAACCTCAAAAAATAAAAAATAAAAAATTGAGTATGTGCTATGCTCTTCATGTACCCAAAGACACAGGGGGGTCAGATTTCTGGGGGAGAATAACAGTAATGTCTACCATCAATTATAAAGCAAGCAGGAAGTTGACATTTGTTTACCATCTACCAGAGGCCAGAACTGTGTTCGGACCTCCCTCATTCGTTAATTTAGTGGATGCTCACAAAAATCTCATTGGTATAACCAGTGTAGAGCATCATCATTTTGCAAAAACTAACAGTCAATTACTCAAGCAAGTAACAAAACACAAAACTATACCCTCAGTCTGCCCCCAAAAGACAGAGGGAACTTGACTCATAATTTTTTATTCCAGATCTGTGTTCTTTGTAAACAATCCTATGGCTGTTTAATGTTTCTACAAGTTTATAAAATAATCAAGTAGTAAATAGGATCCTTATGTGTATCACTTAGAAAGTCAAATGGAAACTGTCTTGAGGTTTTTTTAATTTTCTTCTCTTTTCTTGAAAACAAGACTTATAAAAACATTATATCAAAGTAGCTGGATATTACAATTATCTGATTCACATGGTATTGAGAAAATCTCCATATTCCATTCCAACTCTTTGAGTGTTCTGAAAGTGCTCGTTCAGAAGTTATAAACATCTGACTCACTGGCTAAAAACTTAGCTTTTTTGTTTTGTTTCATCCATCAATGGCCATATGAATTAAAAATGGAGCCCAGTTTAGCATAAAATGTGAATCTAGTTACATGAGCCTTTTTTTAAGCTCAATGATAAGTAAAGAGCATTCATACCCATTGAATATCTTATCTCCATGTTTCAATGCAGGTAGGATGATGGTCTTGCAAGAGAGATTATTCAACATGGTCTATAGATTTTATTTTTAAGTTGAAAAAGCAAACGGCAATGTGGCTAGGATAATGGTTTCTATATACTCTTGAAGGCAGTCAGTAGTTCTATAACAAGGCCATGGAGCACATTATTCCTTTCTTCCCCAAATGACTATTATAATTTTTTTTAAAACCTGAATTGATAATGGATTTAGTTTGCATATATTAAAATTCACCCAACTTGTCTATTTTGGATATTAAATAAATAATATAGGATTTGTGCATATGAAAAAAGCTCTTTCTCTGTTGCTGAAATTCTCAAATAAGTTTCACTGATTGTACTTCCCTTTCTGGGCATTAGATAATGTCCAGGAGATGTGAAGAAGAAAAAAATCATGCAAAGCTCTTCTCATACAGTAAAAATACTGTTTCTTCATTTTAAAACTTTGAAAGATACCTTAGCTGAATAAAAATTTCATCAAGTTAAGCATTTCTCATTCGCTTTCTCAAACATTGGTTTTTCTAGCTATGTGTTCAATAAATGTTATAAAACAAAATAATCATTCTTGTTTAGCATAATTATTAATATGCAAAACCATAAAAGAAATAAAAACAGATAAAGGATGATTGAGATAAGATAAAGGGTCTGTAAGGAACTTGGACATATTCTGAAACTCATCAGGTTGAAAGGATGCTGGCAATGCAAAACTGACATGGATTCAAGCCCAATCAATGCGTGAATGTATCCTGAAATCAGAGGATTAAGCTTCTCATCACACCGTCCTAAAGACTGAATTGACGAAATTTAAAACACGCAAAATAAAACATGGAGTCAAGACATTTTAATAAAAAAACATTATTCAAAAGACAGGAATATACCAGAAGTTTATTTATTATTCTCTTGAAATTATTGGACTGTCTATGTAGCAATCGCTTACTGTGTGTTTCCCAATCTTCCCAACAACTCCGGAAATTAGCTATTACTATCCTCACGGATTTAGTTAACTGGGGCTCCGGAAGGCAAATTAGCATGCATGAGGTTGTGGGTGGGGCAGAAATGCAAGCCTCCTTTTGAGTGATTATATTGTCAGCTGTTTTCTGAAGCATCACAGTCTGTTACAGGTAATTGCACCCTAATTACCCAAGTCACGTGGGCCAGTCACGTCAGGTATATTTTAGAACCACCTCTTCTTTGTTCTCTTCCTCCTACAAATTTATTGCACCTATCCTCTTTTATCTATTGCCATTGATTCTGACCTAATTTAAAATGTCATTATATTTTGCTTTAACTTCTTTAATTCATTCAATTATCAACATAGATTGAATGGTTAACAACTTACTCTGAAAGATAATAAAGTATTTTTCAAACTCGTACCAAATAATCTTTGACACGCCTCCCATTAAGAAGTGAGGTTGATGTCCCCTGTCCTTGCATGTGGCTCTGTAACTGCTTCACCGATAGAATATGGTAGAAGGGATGCTGTGCCTCTCATGGCCCAGGGCTTTAGAGACAAGGACCTTCTACTTCCTGTCTGATGTGAGAAAGCCAAGGTCCCACGGAGAGACCAGGACAGTTCTAGCTGAGATCTCAAGTCAATATCCAGTAACAAACAACAGGCATGTGATCGAGAAGGCCTTTGAGATGAATCCAGCCCAGGATCTGGACAAATGCTATTTACCTGAGCACCGTCAACCTCCAGGACTGTGAGAGAAAAATAGTAAAATAACTGTCGCAGTTCTAAGTCACTAAGATTAAGGGGATCTTCTCCGTAGCAATAAATAACTGGAATTGGTGACTAAAAACCAAAGCCTTACCAAGTCTGGTGGGAAAAGAAGGAATAAAAGAAAATACGTGGAATGGGAAATTTTTCAACATCAAAATAACTTCAGGAGAGAGCCCACTATTTGGGAGAAAAGCATGGGTGAGTGGATGGGCGGACGATTAAGGGAGAAATATTTTGACCACACTGTTCAGGATGAACAAGTTTGCTGTTTGACTAATCCTAGAAAATTTTAGTTGGAAGGAGTGTTCCTTAAATGCCATCCACCACTACTAAACCTTTTAAAAACCAGCTCCACTATCTTGAACTATTTTTGCTGTTCTCTTAGTTTTCAAAGGAAGTTCTACTCAGGAGAGACTTTTTCAAGTATCTGTTGTCTCGAGGTATTTTAATTCTCTTGGGCTAATGACATGATGGACAGGAGAAGGAGGTGGGGAATTCTAGGAATGAACCCAGGTGCCACTGCAGGAGAGGCGATGCCAGTGGAATGTCTTCAGGCTGAATTCGGTCTGTCAGTGGGGGATACAACAGAGTCTCTCCCAGGAGTTTTCAGCGTCCCAATACTGATTTCAAATAAGTTGAGGAAATATTTGTCCTCCTAAAGGAGACGGTCTTCTATGATATTGATGTTTCCAGAAAAATAGGAGTTTTGTGACAATAAAAACATTAAAAAAATACAGTATTATCTATTAATATGTAACTCTATAAACGTCTCTGAATTAGACATTCAACACGTTATTTGGGGTCTAATCTCTCTGTCCCATCCAGATTGCTTTGCTGATTAAAATAAATCACAGTATATATGAGATTAGCAACACATGTGCCTGGGATGGAAGACTTATTTTTCTAGTCAGCTTTAGGTTTACAAGAAAATGTTTGGTTATTATTGTTGCGATAGATTAAATAATAAGCGTTTATTTTTACATTTTAAATTAAGGGTAGAACCTGAAATTATAAACAGATTGGTAATTGCAGGTTGTTCACACGTTAGCTGCAAACATCTAGTTACATGCTCTATTCACATATTTATAAGGAAGTCACATAATCCGGAGAGATGAAACCATCTAAAAAATTCAAAGTCGGAGCTTATGTAATTATACTGAATCAGAAAGGTCCTGTTCTTTGTTCCCGGCTGGGGAAGAGACCTTATGTAATGCTGAAATGAAACATTATTACCGTCTCACTTACTGCTTCTTGGAATCGGTGTAGTGATTACTTCCACGTGGACATCAGTGAAAAACATTTGACATCTGGCCTAGAAAATCAGACAGTAGACCACAGAGACTTTGATTAAAAACTTCATGTAATTTTCCCCAATCAGTGGCTTGGCCTGTTCTTTTATCAGAGTGAAGGTTGCTCTCATCACCTGCAAATTTATACGAAAGCTTTAAACAAACAAGTATGAAACTGGTGCCTGGCCATCCGCTCCTGCAGGAATACTTACAGAGGAACTTGCAGATTAGTGCCCTGGCGAGCTGATTTCTTCGGTGTGAAACAAGCCTGGAGACTTTCGCAGATTGTATTTTATTCCATTTGTGTGTGCGCACATACAGTGGTACCTCGAGATACGAGTGCCCTAACATACGAGATTTTTGAGATACGAGCCTTCGAGCGAGCAATTTTTGCTTTGAAATACGAGCAACAGTTGAGATAGGAGTAATCGCTCGGATCGGCCGGCTGCACACGACCCACCAGTTTACCGCGACTCGAGCGTCTCATAGTTTCCCACGCCCCAAGGTTACAGAATGAATTAAACTCGTATCTCGCGGTACCACTGTATATGACATCTATGTGTGCACACTCACATATTTGCACATATATGAGTACATGTGCGTATATGTGGTGCACATGCACATGTATGTGGAGACATACGTGTGTGTGTTTAGCCTTCAGCTCATAAAGCGTTTGGGGGTAAACTCTGGGCCAAGTACTACGGCTTGCTGAAAAAAAAGAAAAAGAGTGCCGAGACCGGTTTGGCTCAGTGGATAGAGCATCGGCTTGGGGACTGAAAGGTCCCAGGTTCGATTCCAGTCGGGGGCATGTACCTTGCTTGCGGGCACATCTCCAGTGTGGGGCGTGCAGGAGGCAGCTGATCCATGTCTTTCTCTCATCGATGTTTCTGGCTTTCTATCTCTCTCCCTTCCTCTCTGTAAAAAATCAATAAAATATATTTAAAAAAAAAAAAAGAAAAAGAGTTTCTTTCACATCATCTGTTCTCCCAGCAACTATTCCCAAGTCAGAGATCATGCAAGCCACTGGGGTTCTGTATGTTTAACCTCCTAAAGAGAAGGACTGTTCCCATTACTGAGAAGAATGAACCCATAGCAACACAACAATAGAGAGCCTGAAATGAACTGCGTGGCAGTCCCCGCGGGTTTTTGAGGTCTCTCTCCATCAGAGACCTCAGACGGCAAGAGCTTCAGATGAAGTCAAAGAAGAACTACAATCATGAGCCGTCCTGCCGCCTTTTCTCCTTGAAGACAATTTATATGATGAACCTGATAATTAACTTATGTCCAACAAACCACATCCAATATATCTGGCTTCAGGTCAGAGGCAGTGGCTGCGTTCTGGAATATGCTACCCCATCTACCAGTTCCTTGACAAGGAGACAGTCCCTGCTAATACAGTGTCACCGTAAATTTGCTTATCTCTTAAGAACAACGAGGTGTGCTGTAAAATATGTCGGTGCTATCAAAACATTCATAATAAAGCCCTAATAAAATTAGAAAGTTGAAATAAAAAGAAATCACAGTCTTCAATTGCATGTCTTGAAATTGGCTTCAATAATGGCTGGTACATTATATATATGGTATTACATCTATATATAAATATATACTTATATTTATATTTATAACGCTTCAGCCATAAGCTTGGAATTGGTTTCCCACCCCCGTTCAGTTTTCAAGGAAGGAAGACAGCATGATGAAGTAAAAACCAACTTTCCCCAATTCTACAACGTTATCTTTCATGGTTTACAAATTGCCATTGTACTGGTACACCCTGGAGAATACGAAATCCACCCAATGATTAGAGACACAGTAAAAAAAAAAAAGAGAGAGAGAGAGAGAGAGCATTTCCTTCTTGATACTACATGAAAGAGCAAAGTAAAAAAAAACAACATAGAAGGTGAAAAAAGGAAACACTTGGATCATTTTTCAAAATGTCAATGTTTTATTTAAACCTGCCTGGGGCTGATCTTTGCACTCAATCCATGTACCTGGCATGGTATTGGAATTACAACTCTCGGATAGAGAGAAATAGGAAGTACAAGGCCGATTTTTGCATCGCAAGTTCTGACTATTTCTTGATACATGCTTACAACAGTCATTTATTGGTCCATTGGCCTACGTCCTCATGAAATCAGATTGCATTTTTTGGAAATCAGGCAGGGAAATAAAATCTGCTCTCAGAGATGGATATCTATGGGGAAACACTTTCATTATGTGACAGCTACAAGAGGTATTCTGCTGTAAAAAAAAGAAATGATTTGTTCCATGTAAAAGTGCATCTAGAGGAAATTGATATTTAGTTACTCATATCAACCATGCTTATAAAAGAGATTCTAGCTTTTATCTTTTAAAAATGTTACATGATCAATCTTTCTAGATGTATTTATTTGTAAAATGACATACAACAGGAAGCTTAAAACCGCTTCTCACAACGGCTGCCCTTTCAAATAAAAAATTCATTGCTGATAAATCACTTAACCCTTCTTTTGTCAAGTTAACTCATTAATGTCTTAGGAGTATAAGTGGTTCTAACTAAGAATAACTTTAGGTAACGCTTTTAAAATAATTTATTTTCTAATTAAAGTTACTGTTATTTTATCAGAACAATCCAGAGAACAATGGTTGGTCTTGTATGGCAGGTGGGAGCATAACTTAGGTCATTTTCTCAAAGGCAAATGGATATCGGGGCGAGTTGGAAATTGGACAAATTTCTTAATTCTAAAAGAAAGCCCCACTAGTGGGATTTTTGTAAGTAGTCAACCAAAATGTACTTGTTTCAGGTGGTGGGGACCCAGTGAGAAGTGGTCTCACTGTACTTATCCATGTCTTGTCTGCCTTTAATATGTGCGCCTTGTAAAACCATTCATTTAATAGTTTAACCTAAGTCCTGAGACCATTTTACATCATGCTTTGCCATGATCAATTGGGCAAATTCAAACCAGAATTGATTTGTCTTGTACCTGGAGTGCATGTGATAGAAACAAGTCAGGGATTTAAATGAAATAGCACATATTTTGATGACACTGACACCTTTATTCACTCAGGTACTTCTTTTTTTGCATGCTCTGACATAAGAGGAGCGCCTGTAAGAAAACAGCTTTGTTCCAGCGGGAGAGCTTGAGGAACTGTTTCTGAGACAAGGCACATAGTACAACAACCTCTTCCTATCTGTCTCAGTTTCTTCCTTCCTTCCTTCCTTCCTTCCTCCCTCCCTCCCTCCCTCCCTCCCTCCCTCCCTCTTTTCTTTCTTTCTTTCTTTCTTTCTTTCTTTCTTTCTTTCTTTCTTTCTTTCTTTCTTTCTTTCTTTCTTTCTTTCTTTCTTTCTTTCTTTCTTTCTAATGATAATGTCATCCCAAGGAAGAAATGAAATGAGAACTTCTCCAGGTTTCAAACTAAGTAGAAAAACCACAATAACATCTGTTCTGTAAAACCAAAAGAGAGCACTTTTATCACACCTGTGACTTCCTTGTGTAAATACTTCTCAACTTTATGGAGTCAAAACCTCTAACGTAAGTCACCTTACATTCTAGATAAGAATAGAAATACTATTAAGATAAAATTGTGTAAATGAGTGACAGGAAAATTGTAACTTGATTTCAAATATTCATTTAGTAATTATGATAGCCTTAAAGGAGCCCTTATCTGCACTTCAGTGACTGTTTTGCACATCACTCTGCCTTCTCTCTCTCTTTTTTTCAGGCTCCTATTCTTCTTTGTCCTTGTTTCCCTCTGCTTTTTCTTAAGTTCCCTTCTGTTTTTCACCACTCACTTTTTTATTTGTTTGTTTTACTTTGGTTGTTTGCGTGTCTTCTTTATCTACTCATTTATCGAGCGTCGGTTGTATACCATCATTTAAGGCATTCTTTTCTCCTCCTAATCTCTGCCTCCCTCTAAAGTTGTATCTTCTCTGCCTTTCCTTTTTCTCTACTTATCTCATACCCCTTTTCTATCAAAACGCACATGCATGCTCACACAGAGACAATCACACGCAGTTCCCCTTTTGTTACTATCAGAGATCGGTTGGCATTGAAACAAGATATAGGTGGGAATGGCTGAAACCTAGAGAAAAATCAGTTTTCATGGAGCTGGCTGACAGAAAGCAATAGAATGCCATCGGGGCAGCTGAGTGGTGACAACTATTTGCGGGGCCCAGAGAACAGACGGTAGTAATCGGATAAGTCTGTGTATGACAATTTCTGAAAAGCACGGATTTAGGAAAATCAGGTTAGGCTCTAGAAAGTGGCAACCAATGGGGATTCAACACTTGGAAATACGTGTGGAACCCAACCATTTTGAGTATATTAGTGTTCTCTCTATTAACAGCTAGAGAAAGTGGCAATAAAGAATTCCAGTTTTGGAGAAGTCAAGTTTTTATTCAGAAACCAACTCTCGTAACATCAATAGAGCCATAATCATCAGGTATATGTTTTTAAAAAAGAATAGAACTACAATATGACCCAGTAATCCCACTTTGGGATGTTTATCTAAAGGAAACAAAAACAAGCACTAACTTGATAAGGTATAGGCACTCCCATGTTAATTGCAGCATCCTATATAATAAAGAGGTAATATGCAAATTGGCCATCACTCCAACACACAATATGGCCACTCCCATGTGGTCAGAAATGGTTACCACAAGATGGCCAGCAGGGAAGGGCAGTTGGGAAGGACCAGGCCTGCAAAAGAGGGCAGTTGTGGGGATCCAGGCATACAGGGGAGGGCAATTGGGGCAACCAGGCCAGCAGAAGATGGCAGTTAGAAGTGACCAGGCCTGCAGGGAAAGCTGACAAGGGAGGGCAGTTAGGGGTACCTGGGCCAGCAGGGGAGGTCAGTTAGGGGCAATCGGTCCTACAGGGGAGCAGTTAGGCATTGTTCAGGCTGGTAGGGGAGTGGTTAGGGGTGATCAGGCTGGCAGGCAGAAGCAATTTGGGGCAATCAGGCAGGTAGGCTGGTGAGCAGTTGGGAGTCAGCAGTCTTGGATTGAAAGAGGGCAGTTAGACATCCTTCTGGGGTCCCAGATTGGTGATGATGCAAGCTGGGCTGAGGGACACTCCCCAATGCATGAATTTGGGGCACTGGGCCTCTAGTTATTTATTATAGCCAAGAAAACAACCTAAGTATCCATTGGTGGATGAATGGATAAAGGAGTTGATTGTGTATATACAGTGGAATATTATTCAGCCATAAAACAAGATGAAATATTGCTATTTGCAACAACGTGAATGGAACATGAAGGCATAATACTAAGTGAAATAAGTCAGAGAAAGACAAATACTCTATGATCTCTCTTATATGTAAAATCTAAAATTATAAATTTGTAAATTAAAATGTTAAAAACAAACAAACCTAGTTCATGTATATAGAAAATGAGTGGCTGCCAGAGGCTGTGGTTGGGTGAAGTGGGGGGAATAAATAGAGGACCTGTTTTTGTTATTTATTTTTAGCATAAATAAGTGGAATTAAAATATGTTCACATTAAAAAGTTTATGCAAATATTTATAGAAACTTTCCCCAATAAAGAAGTCCCAAACTGAAAACAATTCAAATGTTCATCATCTTGATGCATAGGTAAAAAAAAATTGTTATAATTCATACAATAGAATACTCCTCAGCAATAAAAAGCATCCAACTGTTGATATAATCAACAACAAGAGTGAATATCAAAATTATTAGTGCCCTTTAGCTTCTAGTATCAATTCCTTTGAAAATAATTTTGAAAGTAAAGTTTATTTATTTATTTAAAAAAAACATATTTTTTAATTGATTTTTTTACAGACAGGAAGGGAGAGGGATAGAGTTAGAAACATCGATGAGAGAGAGAATTTGATCAGCCACCTTCTGCACACTCCCTCCTAGGGATATGCCCACAACCAAGATACATGCCCTTGACCAGAATCAAATCTGTGACCTTTCAGTCCACAGGCCAACACTCTATCCATTGAGCCAAACCAGTCAGGGTAAAAGTAAAGCTTATTTAAAAGTGAACATTTAGTTAGATCAAAATATGTGGCAAACAAAAACAATAACCTTTGTTTCCCAGATACTTTTGAGTCCTAGAAATAAATATTAGAAGTGGATAGGGATTTTAGAGACAAGCTTGTCCAGTGCCCACATTTTAAAATTCAGGAAATAATTGTATACAAGCATCTATAGATTTACTTGCTTGCAGTCTATGTTTGCAAATATTCTTAATTCAGTTCTACACTTTGATAAAATAAATGTAGAAAGGATCATGAGCCCCAGCTGGTTTGGCTCAGTAGATAGAGTGTTGGCCTGGGGACTGAGAGCTCCCAGGTTCGATTCTGGTCAAGGGCTCATGCTCTGGTTGTGGGCTCCATCCCCAGTGTGGGGCGTGCAAGAGGCAGCTGATCCATGATTCTCTCTCTCATCATTGATGTTTCTAGCTCTCCCTGTTCCTTCTCCGAAATCAATAAGATTATATCTACATATCTATATCTCTCTATATACACATATAGAGAGATATAGATATGTAGATATATATAAATATATAAAGAAAGGATCATGAAACAGGTTTTAAAGTAAGGTGTTCAGTAGGTTTTATTTTTGTACATGATCCTAATTTCAGTTATGGTTGCAAATTTCAACTTGGAAATGTAAATTGTGCGAGATGCAAATAAACAATGAAAACAAAAGAAATGCTGAAAGAAAAAAAATAATTTTTGACATCGTATGTGTGGGATGGTAAATATCTAGTGCCTCCTACTGGCATATAGTGAATAAACAGTATCTGGTTGCTGAGTGACTGAATGAATCAAAAAGCTATTGCTTGACAATTTCACAGAGTAATTTTTCGCACACGAAATAATTATGTTAATGAAAATTGCTTGGATTCAATACATCGCGGTTTCACTTTTGTCTCTGGCTTTAATTACTTGTATCACCTGAGACACTATTTACATTTATACCTCAGTGGCTTCACCTGTAAAATGGTAATGAAAATGCTCTTTTCACTAAAATAGGTTTTGTAATGAAAAACAATAAGTCGGTTAGAAGCATTTTGATAACGTTTTGTATTTTTATAAGGCATGTGGGCTATTGAAAGTGTATATTAGGACCTCAATCACTAAGATTTCTTCTAACTATGAGTTTATTTTTAAAGTGGATGCAAAAACCTTGATTATTTATGCTCACAAAGGGTGCTAATATTATTGAGAAAAGGAAAATTTGCAGATATAAATATGAAAATCAATACTCATACCATAGTGGGTATACCTGTGAGTACATACAGAACATTATTTTAATATTTTTAATTTGCAATGAGCCTATTTTACTCTGAGAATCTGAAGATGGATTTGTCAGTGCTCGGCAAACTGCGGCTCAAGAGCCACATGCAGCTCTTTGGCCCCTTGAGTGTGGCTCTTCCACAAAATACCAAGGCCTGGGCGAGTCTATTTGGAAGAAGTGGCATTAGAAGAAGTTTAAGTTTAAAAATTTGGGTCTCCAAAGAAATTTCCATTGTTTTACCGTTGACATTTGGCTCTGCTGACTAATGAGTTTGCCTACCACTGGCCTATGTCAAGGCTGGAGATTCCTAGAACTAAGCAGGGGAGGGGACTCGACCTAATGCTGAGCGTGGAAAATCCCTTGCACGGGATTCCAGTGGCTAAAAGAAAGCACAGCTACCCTCGCAGCCAACACTATCAAAGGAATAACTTGTGTTTCAACTCAATTATATTTACCTCTTGGGAAGTCTGCATCCATTTTCACGTGTTCTTACAGAACTTCTCCGTGCTCCCTCTCCCGCCACCAGCTGTTAATACAGTGACAGACCGAAGTACAGACTTGGCCCACATCGCATTCTTTTCCCCTAAACAGAGCAGTAGCACGAGGGTGACATTTATGGAATAGATTTTTCTTTCCCCCTGGCCAGTGGGCTAAGCATTTTGCATGCATCATTTTATTTAATCTCACTCCCGCCCCATGAAGTGGGGAGTGCCTTCATTTTACAGCTGAGCAAACTGAGGTTTCCCGGGGTTAATAACTTTGTTCAAGGTCACACAGCTGTTAAAGGGGCAGAGCCAGGCCTAAAACGCAGGTAAATCCATTTCATCCTGGGAGTTGTTCCTAACATACCCGTGGTTCTCAGAATGTGTGGTCCGGAGACTGGCAGTAGCAGCCGCCCCTGGAAATTTGTTGCACTGACAAATGACTGACTCTGAGATGGAACCACCAGACCAGGAGTGGGCATTTGGTTGCCAAAATGTTTGAGAAGCACCGCGTTACATTATATGTTCTTCATCACAGCAACATGTTTGACATTCAGAAAGAATGCGTCTTCAGAAGGCTCCGTAATGATTTCACCAGTGACATTCTTGGCTACAGAAGCTCAATAAATAACATCAATAGCACACATCCTTGTAAGAGTGAAAGGCAAGAAGCTACGTGGAATGCAATGGACAGTCTTCTGCACATCATTTTATTCATTTATTCCATGGACTTCCAACCGCTTCTCCAAAGGGAAAACAATTTTTTCAAAACATAACTAATGGGAAACCAAAGTATACATCATTAGCCGATCGGTGTGTTCGCGGCCAGTCAGGCTGTCAACAGTAACAACAGTGAAATCCAGAGAAGACTGTGCAGAAAGTAGATTCCCAGTTGGCCAGGTTCTGCGATGATTTCATGAGGGAAAAGGAGAGGGGAGCAGAGAATATAACTACAGTGGTACCTCGAGATACGAGTTTAATTCGTTCTGTAACCTTGAGGTGTGGGAAACTATGAGACCCTCAAGTCTCGGTAAACTGGTGAGTCATGTGCAGTCGGCTGATCCGCGCGATTACTCCTATCTCAACTGTTGCTCGTATTTCAAAGCAAAAATCGCTCGCTCGATGGCTTGTATCTCAAAAATCTCCTATATTAGGGCACTCGTATCTCGAGGTACCATTGTATTAGAGAAGATGACAGGTGAGGCGGGAAATACTGCCACACAAAATCACATTCCAGCCCGGCCTATCTGGCTCCGTGGTTGAGCATCAATCGACTTATGAACCAGGAGGTCACGGTTAGATTCCCGGTCAGGGCACATGCTTGTCGTGGGCTCGATCCTTAGTGGGGGACGTGCAAGAAGCAGCCGATCAATGATTCTCTCTCATCATTGATATTTCTGTCTCTCTCTCTTCTGCTCCCTTCCTCTCCGAAAGCAATAAAAAAAAATATAAAACAACAGCAGCAGCAAAATAACATTCTAGCTTCATGGGTAGACACGTGTGCCTCTGCACTGCCCAGCACCCAGCCCCTGAATACCAGACTCTGGTCAGTACCCTGTCCACAGCCTTTACCAACCTAGGAATTTCATGCTATTAAAGTGACTTTGGCCGAGACCAGTTTGGCTCAGTGGATAGAGCGTCGGTCTGCGGACTGAAATGTCCCAGGTTCGATTCTGGTTGGGGGCATGTGCCTTGCTTGCGGGCACATCTCCACTGTGGGGCGTGCAGGAGGCTGCTGATCGATGTCTCTCTCTCATCGATGTTCCTGACTTTCTATCCCTCTGTCTTCCTCTCTGTAAAACAATAAAATATATTAAAAAAAAAAAAAGAGTAAAGTGACTTTGGAGCAGCCAGTGTTTTTGCATTTCAGAAAATAAGAGGGCGAGAGAAAACCAGAAAACTCGGTGTGAGCGAGCCCATGCTTCTTAATTCGTCTGAACTGTCTATTAGGATTGTGCTTACTGATGTGAGAGGTGGGAAAAACCATGTGAGATATCGCATTAAAACAGGAAACAGATGGTGCTGAACCGGGTACGCAGGTGAGGAGACAGCGCTTCCTCCCTCGGCTGGGGAATGCACGACCAGAACAACCTCCACCACGACCTGTTTGTTCTTCAGCCCGAGGCCCGGGAAGTAGCTGCCTGTTTGGGACTCGCTGCTGCTCATCACGCCGAAGATGTACTAATTGCCTCGCAGAGACTCTAACACGATAACGAGGATATCATCGGACCACCACGCGTTCGGTGACTGCTGCCACGTTCCTGCTATGACAATTCTCTCTGAATATCAAAACCGCTGCCCTCTGATGTTCCCGTAGAGCCTGCTGGGTGTCAGGGCATGAGCGACACTGCCGGCTTAACCATTTGTACGGCAGGGGAAGGCCGGAGGAAGTGAGGATAATTTATAGGACGCACTAAAACGGAATTGCCGGGAAATTTATGGGAGGTAGTCACACAATAATAAAAAAAAAAAAACCAAAGATTAATTAACATAAAAATCCTGGCTGTCATATTTCTCTAAGTAGAAATAATTGTAATGTAATTGTATTTCACTGATTGCACCTCCGACGGGGTCCTTCATAAAGTCAGTAGGAAAATGAAAGACTGTGAAAGGCACCTTTCGGCCGGAAGGAACACGGCATGATCTCACCGGCTTCGGAATTAGGACCGTAGAATTATTTGCTGTCGACATACGTGCATGTACACACACACACACACACACACACACACACACACACCTTTAAGAATACCCGTATTGCTTCCAAAGAATGGAAAATTTGAATGAAAAAATGAAGGAGGCTTTTAAAAAAAAATCTACTTGGGGAAATTGTGAAATGCCTAAATGGATGGAGTTTTATTTTTTCCAAACGAAAAACTTTTTGTTCATTTCAGGAATTCTTAAAATATCCAAGCATTAGAAACAACAAAAAAATAAAATAAAATAAAAAGAAAAAAGAATTCTTTTATAGACACTTTAACCAAGAAATTAAATCGCTGAACCAAAATCAGTTGTGTGTGGCATTTTTTTTTTTCACTCACAACGCGAAGTCACACTATAAGCAAAGTTTGTATAATTAAAACTCTCATGTTCTTAGCTTCTCAAGCATCAGGCACTAAACAAATGTCTAGACTGCAGAAGGGAGAGCGGGCGCTGTCTACTTCATCTTTGTGTCTGTGAAACACAATGCCGGCTGCACTGCAGCCGCTCAGTACACGTCTGTTGGGCTGAATGAAGTAGTTTTCTAATGACACACTGGCCGGGCCCATTACATGTAAGAGTGTAATGTTTCCGAACGAAGAGAGAAGCTCACCCTTTGAGCAGTGCAGGCATTCATCTGAGGCTGATAAACACTATCTCAGGCACCTGAGATTTCTCCTTTCATCTCCTCTAATGATGCTGAATCTCACGGCTTTCCCGGATCTTTTGGTTAGTGCAGGCCGTGCATGCATTTTTCTGGGCATAGGATGACTCCTGATGTATCCGTGTGGCTTGCGCACGTGGTGAGCAATTGGCAGGCAATGCAGAAGTAAGTCACCTGGAGTGACCCACGGAAATGACCCGGGATCGTGCGCATGCAAAGATAAGGCAGCTCTGTGCTGCTTTTGTATTAGATAATAGCACGGCAATCACCATTTTAGTAATCACAAAGCCTAAGAAAATCAGGGGTCTTTGGAGTCCAGTCCCGGATTTCTTGGGCAAGTCCATGAATATCCTTGGACAACTGTTATTTTCATCTTTAAAGAAATTCTCACAGAAACCTCTATCAAGCAGCCACTGCGAGGCCTAAATAGAATGAAATGCTAGATGTGAGAATGGCGAGGATGTAAATGTTTAGGTAAATGTAGCGCCACAGTTTGATGATAAGGCATTATGTGCTATCCAGAATGTCCAGAGAATAAAAGTCTCAGGTTCCATTAATTTTCTAGTTAATGGAAGATCAAAGGAAACTATCTCTTTTTCAGTCTTTATTTTTGAAACACATTTCTGAAAATCATCAGTTTGCTCTCCTGCTGTCCTGATTAAAAAATCAAGTCTTAAGATTAAATGGGGTTTAACAACTTGTTGAACAGCAATTGTAATTGCAGCCTTGTTGTAGTTCATGCTTATAGGAGCTGGATCTGAAACTATCCTGATCCAGGATCCTTAGAAATTTTATTTCTATTTTGTATTTAATTCCTGAAGTCAGCTGATGTTTTAGAACATATTTCATATGTGTATATATATATATATATATATATATATATACACACACATATATGAAATGAAAAAAAATCATTTCATTATTTCTTTTCTCTCTCTCTATATATATATATGCAATGAAAAAAATCATTAGTGGTTAATGTTACTTTGTCTTTAGTTAACACGCAGTTTGCTAGTGAAATCTGTTTTGTAGATTTATCTGATTTATTATCAAAGTATTGGGAAATATAAGACATCTTGGGCATTATTTATTTAGTTTAAGTTCAAAATAATGGCATGAGTGGATTTATACATCCACCTATCCCTGCTGTTCAAGGACTTAGCCAATTCCTGGCTAATTATAATCAGTAATTGGAATAGCATTTCCTAAGGACAGGGAATGGCCTGCACCAAGAAAATGAAAATGGATGGACTTGTGTCTGAGCTCAAGGAGCCCACAATCTTGGTAATATCCAGCTTTTACCAGAGGCAGTTTGTCCATTTGGGGGTAACAATGTAATTGTGGGATATATGTTAACTTAATGTAAGCAGATATGGTTAAAATGTGTTCTTCTGGATGTAAAAGGAGCTGAGTAATTTTGTTTACTATCACATGGTGTTGACAACAATGTCTATTTTAAATTATGCCTATAGATAAATAAGACCATGTCTTTGATTATTAACTGTCTAAATGTATATTTTAAATGGACTTTTTCTTTTTAAATTTTTTCTTATGGAAGTATAGTTAAAAATACATAAATAAATTGGTCCAAATATAAATATTGAAAACAGATTGTTTAGTAATGTGTATCTGTTTACTTTCCAAGACTATGAGCAATTTCATGTCAGAGACCATATTCTGTTTGGTGTTTTGTGCAGGGAGATATTCAAAGTAGTGATCCCACAATATGGCCTGGGTACTGGCCCATTGGAGCTGAGGCACTGGAGCAGGGGCCTGGGGTACTCCTGCAAGGGTGCCTGGTATTAATCATTCATCTGCTGAATGGGGGGATCTGAATTCCAGGGGATTGTACAAGGTAGATGAAAGATGGTTGAGGTGAGTGGGGTACCCAGGCAGGATTTTAACAAGTAGCCAGGACATAATTCCCACACTGACTGGAAGTCAGCATCAGTGCCTGGCGCATACCGATGCTACTCACTAACTTTGTGTTAAATAAAAAATAATAAATGTATTCCACACTCAGCAATTAGAAGTGAGCTGAGCCCGTCCGAGAGGATTCTTGGTGAGAACAGGAATACAGTCCGGTGTGCGCTGTGGCTGATCCACAAAAGAAACAGCACACAGTACGGACACGCGCAGAGACACACAAACATCCCATTGCAAATGGGTTGTGCATAAAGAGAAGAAGAATGGTTATGCGCCAATGACACCAACACCCTTTATTTGTACAGTGTGAGGTCTGGCTAAAAGCATTCAGCCAGAAAAATATCCATAAAGCTGGGTGAACTGTAGTCATCATGGCTGAAAGTATCTAGCTTCAAATTGGGTATCATGTCCCCAAATTTATTTATTTTTCCAAATCCCAGGAGAAAGAAGCAAAATGTCCTAGTTAATACTCAATCAAAATAAATCCCCCAAAGGTGAAAATCCCTAATACCTTAAGCTGGAGGCAGAGGGGAAACAACTGAGGAATAGAAATAGTAAAGAACTACCACAGGCAAATAAGCAATAGAAAAGTAATGTTTTTAAACAAGACTGGGCAGAGAGGTAACTTTTTTTAAAAATATATTTTATTGATTTTTTACAGAGAGGAAGGGAGAGAGATAGAAAGTCAGAAACATCGATGAGAGAGAGACACCCATCAGCCGTCTCCTGCACGCCCCACAGTGGAGATGTGCCCGCAAGCAAGGTACATGCCCCCGACCGGAATTGAACCTGGGACCTTGCAGTCCGCAAGCCGACGCTCTATCCACTGAGCCAAACCGGTCTTGGCAGAGAGGTAACTTTTGCTAACTTACCCTGCTTTGGCTCAAGAACTTCATTAAGGATGAAAGTATTTCTAAGAGCCAACACCTATGGTTGCATAAATCCACTTGGGCAACACGTAGAGATTAAGCAATATCTTGTCAAGGAGTGACCCATGTCAATAATGACTATTCCTCATTTGTGAACACAGGGTCTCCGTTTTTAGGGTAGACTCCATGTGTTTTACATTCTCTGGGTGCCTTCTGAGGAGACAGCTTCACGGACAACATCACAGACACTCTGAGCCTTAGAGACAGACACCGTGTAACCAATGGCACCTCCTTCCCAGAGCCTCAAGATGCATAAACCCTATCTTGTGCATCTTCCTTCCACACCTGCTGCTTTCAGTTCCACCAACTCCCTGCTCTTCCCGAGCAGGCCACACTTTTCCCATTTCTGCTGGGAATCTTCCTTCTGTCTAGAACCTCCTTCTTACTGTCCACCCCTCGCCTCTGACCCTCCATCTACCCACACTGTTGCGAGGGAAGCTTTCCTGCTCTCCCGAGGGGAAATGTGTCCCTAGTACCGTGTATTGTGTGTCTGGGACAAGACACACACTGTGTACTGTGTCCTGTTTCCTGCGGCTCCTGCCCGTTCTCCTTAAATTGCAAAGGTCCAGAGTCCAGAGCCTCCTTGGTCACGTTCATATCGTTCAGTCCATCCAGCTGGGTGTTTATGCCTAGAAGATTCTTGCTCAGTTTGGCCATTTTTACTCTTCAGAGTGAAAAGAAGAATTGCGTGAAGCTTAGGGTTTGTAAAGGTTTCTACATGTGCAAAACAAGGATTCTAAAATGCCATGTATTTCTGCTGCAGCGGGGAGGTGCTGATATGTCTTAAAGACTCTCACTGAGCCGAAACCGGTGTGGCTCAGTGGATAGAGTGTAGGCCTTCAGACTGAAAGGTCCCAGGTTCGATTCCGGTCAGGGGCACGTACATCGGTTGCGGGCACAACCCCAGTAGGGGGCGTGCAGGAGGCGGCTGATCGATGTCGCTCTCTCATTGGTGTTTCTAGCTCTCTATCCCTCTCCCTTCCTCTCAGTGAAAAATCAATAAAATAGCCGAGACTGGTTTGGCTCAGTGGATAGAGTGTCGGCTTGCGGACTGAAAGGTCCCGGGTTCGATTCCGGTTGGGGGCATGTACCTTGGTTGTGGGCACATCTCCACTGTGGGGCGTGCAGGAGGTGGCTGATCGATGTCTCTCTCTCAATGATGTTTCTGACTTTCTATCTCTCTCCCTTCCTCTCTATAAAAAAATCAATAAAATATATTTTTTAAAAAAACACGTTAATCTTTAAAAAAAATCAATAAAATATATATTTTTAAAAAAGACTCTCACTGTAATCAACAGTGCTCAGGAAGCTGGATGCTCCACCACGCCCAGCCCTACCAGGGACTCATTCCGCAGCCCTGTTGCCAGTTTCAGACGATGACACTCAATAAATCACCTGCTGTCTATATAATCCTGTGGTTTGTTGTTGTTTTTTTAAGAATAATACCTTGGCTACCTCCCTGAAATGATTTATAAGTTATCATTAATAATCGCTGGCCATATTTTCAGGAACACGTCTGTAAGAGGCTTTGATCCAGAAATGAATACATTCAAGGCTGCTTTCCACAGCTGACCCACTTCCCGGTGACCCGTCCTGCTCTCTCAGAGACCATGCAAATGGCTTTTCATACGCTAGATGATAATATAAAAACCGATATTAAAGAAGATATTACTGTTACATGCAAGAT
The DNA here is from genome assembly GCA_004026805.1 of Lasiurus borealis. NCBI lineage: Eukaryota > Metazoa > Chordata > Mammalia > Chiroptera > Vespertilionidae > Lasiurus > Lasiurus borealis. The sequence continues at coordinate 52,312 of PVJN01003967.1, read as the reverse complement.
AGCTATGCTTCCCAAATTAGTCATTCTGAATCAGATTTGCTTTCCTGTTTGTCTTCTTTAAAATCTCATTTATGCTTTCTTTTTTTTTTCAAAATTAAATTACAACAAATACTTAGCGATGGACTTAAAATATTCAAACAGACCGTATCTCAACTACGTCATTTTTTATACGTTGACAAATTAACAGCAGTTTTGATGTTTGAAAAGCACTAGTCAATGAATGCTAATCTTTTAAAGCGTAGATTTGTATATAAATGGAGTTAAGGTATCCGAATAAGCTTCTCTGCTTGTGGCACTTTTTTTTTAAATCCTTAAAAATAAGAAAAATAAAGCACGAGCAAGAGCAAATTGCAGGAAAATGACCGCATATTAAAATAATAACAGAGATTCTACATTTGTGCATGAATGTGCCATCAAGGCTAATACAAACACAATGTACTCTACCTAGCAATTCTGTCCGTACAAAAACACATTGTATTTTAAAGTCTAGATATTCACAATGATGAGTGTCGTCCAAAGCAGCCACGAGAATGATCCTCCTGCCTATTCTTCAAAACTTCACCAAGAGATGTATTTCGCATATTGTCCAAAACCCCCTATTTTGCTTCATCAGTCCTTTTGAAGAACATGCTATTGACATACGGACTTGCAGATAATAAGAGATGGCTAAAATGACAGCTTTTAACCCTCTCCTTTGATGTCTCCCTTCATAACAGAACAGGCTTTTTTAAATGCATGTAGAATCATATCGTTGGGAATTTTATTGTAGCGACAAGCCTCAAATAAATAAAGCTGTGTGTTAAGCAAATTTAGTCTTTTCAAATGCTTTCAGACTAACCATTACATTATTTTTTTCTTTTGCAATAAAAAGCCACTGAACAAATTAGCAGGTCTGCCTGATACCTATTTAGAAGCAGGGTTTTTATCAAGGAACATTTTTAAAAATTGACTTAACTTTTAAGATTGCATTGGTGTTGCCACCTCCACCTCACCACTAATCTGTAAGCTCACAGAGCCTGGTGTCTCCAGACTCCATTTCTCAATCACCTTACCTGCTTTGCATTAACCACCGGCTTTGTGGCCAGTGTTTACCGTGCTGAGGAATATTTACCGAACTGAGCAAAGTTGTCAAAGTGATAATAGCCTGGTGTCGTCGGTATTAATATTGACTCATCACACCTCCAAAACACATTCTAATAAATTACCGTTTCCTTAAGGAAAACAGAACACAGTATAAATTCAACAGGAAATCAAGAAAATGCTGTTATGTTTATGATAGCAAAGCATCAGCGGAGCTATTCTAGTCTAGGAGAAAGGAAGGAAGGCACATTCTATTCTCTTCTATAGCAGCTACCTGCACTGCTGTCCATCTCTGAATTTTTTTTTTTTAAAGACAGCTAAGGGTGAGGCAGGCTACCACTGGGCATTGTGCACTTGGCCTGTATTTACCCTGTTTCCCCGAAAATAAGACAGTGTCATATTAATTTTTGCTCCCAAAGATGTGCTAGGTCTTATTTTCAGGGGATGTCTTATTTTTCCATGAAGAAGAATACAGTACACATTTATTGTTGAACCAAAAAAAAAGGAAATTTATTATCTGTCTACGGTACGGTAGTCATTCTCATTGATGGGCCACAGTGCAGCCGGAGCTGTTCAGGCAGTGCAAGGTCTCTTTAAATCAGGAGTCAGACGCCTGATGGTAGCTTTGGGGCCTTCTATTCCGGGGAGGCCTGATGTTCAGGGGAGGCCTTAATATCGGGGAGGTCTTATTTTCGGGGGGGGATGCCTTATATTACAACGAGAGGCAAAACTGGAAGTAGGTCTTATTTTCGGGGGATGTCTTACTTTCGGGGAGACAGGGTACACATATACAGGTGGACTGTACTGAAGTCACGGGTGAGAATCCCATGACATTGGTGAAGCAGGACTAAGGAAAATTGGGGTGGGGGCAATGAAAGCTCACAAGGGAACATTCTAGCAGAGGCCAAGCTCCCTCTCGTTAGGAGCTACAACTTCATTTCCACGTGGCACTGCCGGAACCCTACACCTTGTTGGTCAGGCACGGGGCCACTAAAACCCAGGGTGCGTGTTCTTTACACTTTCTGGGATGTCAAAAGCAGAGACAGCCCACTTTTAACCGGCTTTTAAGGCAGTGTGACAGCCTCGTGGTGGTTAAGAGTACGTATTTGAGTACCAGATCTGGGTGTTAGTGCACCAAGCATAAGAGAAAGTTTATTTAGAAAGTCCCACCCACAAGCCATGCCCACCAGCCAATCAGGAGCAAGTATGCAAATTAACTAAACCAAGATGGCTGTAGCCAGGGAGAGAGCAGGAGGCATGGGTTTCCCCAGGCAATGGAGAAACGAGGCTCATGGGCTCAGGAAACGAGTTACAGAAGCAAGAAGAAGAGCCCTTGGAGTGGGAGAGAAAAGGAAGAGAGAACTGGCTCTGAGGAAGGAGGCGGGTAGGGAAAAGGCAGGTCTGCTGAAGAGCAAAGGAGAGCACTCACTTGAAGGCTCCCACCTGAAGGTCTAGGGCAGCGGTTCTCAACCTGTGGGTCGAGACCCCTTTGGGGATCAAAGGACCCTTTCACAGGGATCACCTAAGACTATTGGAAAACACCTATTCCCCCTGGTCTTAGGAACCAACACACCGCTCCTCGGTGTAGCAAAATGTAGCAATGTAGTTTACTGTTGTCCTATGAAGACTGTTACCCATGCTACACCACGATTCAAGGCAAAATTTCATTTATTTGTAATTAGAAATAAATATTTCACAATATCTAATTACATATTGTTTTTGTGATTAATCACTATGCTTTAATTATGTTCAATTTGTAACAATGGAAATACATCCTGCTATCAGATATTTACATTACAGTTCATAACAGTAGCAAGATTACAGCGATGAAGTAGCAGCGGAAATAATTTTATGGTTGGGGGTCACCACCACACGAGGAGCTGTCTTAAAGTGTCGCGGCACTAGGAAGGTTGAGAACCGCTGGTCTAGGGGGAGAGTCTCAGTAGAACATTCGGTAGTTTTCCAGGTGTGTCCACTGAGGGGTGTGGTCTCCACGGATTGGCTGGTGCCGGTCAGGAGATGAGGAGTCTCTGCAGCTGGTCCTGATGTCAGCCGTGGGGTCACCCAGCCTGACCGGCTGCTTCTGTGCGCCTGGAGCTGAAACCCAATTTGAGGCTTAGAGGTCATCTCAAGGGCTTTATGCTTACCCATCAGTAAGCATTAAGTGTCTGTAGATGTAAGTGGCGGACCTGGCCCACACGCCACGCGTGTTTATTTAAAAAAAATGTTTTCCCTAAGTGGCAGCCCTGGCCAACTTTAAAATCATTTGTCGTGAGGATCTGCAGCTGAAAATACTCAAGATCGGCCGAATTGTGAGTAATATATTTATTTTCATAATATTCATTGCAAATTGAGTTTTTAGATTAAATTCAAAATACTGTGGATTGTGGGGCTGGTTTCCGTTTCCGGGTGATACGAAGTGGTCGTGTAAGAGCTGGTTTGGGAGCAGAATGAGGCTACTCTCTGGCGCCCTTGTTCCTCCTCCAAGGAGGTCTGGCCATGGCTGGTGACAGTCCCGGCGGGGAAAGGTCAGGGGAGGGTACGACCGCAGGACTGTCCATCTGAAAGGTCACGGTCTCCACCACGTGAGCGGCGATATGCTGGGGAAGGAAACAAAGGCTTACAGGGAGCTCCAGGGAGATCTCCCCTACAATTAATTGTAGGGTGCCAGGCACCCGGGCTTTCCGAGTGGTGACTTTCTTTTTTTTTAAATATAGTTTATTGATTTTTTAGAGAGAGGATAGGAGAGGGGTAGAATTAGAAACATCGATGAGAGAGAAACATCGATCAGCTGCCTCTTGCACGCCCCCCACTGGAGTGTTCCCACAACCAAGGTACATGCCCTTGACCGGAATCAAACCTGGGACCCTTCAGTCTGCAGGCTGGCCCTCTATCCACTGAGCCAAACCAGTTTTGTCCCAGTGGTGACTTTCCATACCTGGCCTATTGTTCCTACTCTGCTCATGCCTAACTGTCCACTGTACACTCTTCTTCTTCTTCTTCTTCTTCATCATCATCATCATCATCATCATCATGCCCCAATTTAAACCACCAACTAATTCATCATCATCATCATCATCATCATCATCATCATGCCCCAATTTAAACCACCAACTAATTCCCAAAAGCATTTGTGGTGAATGTTCACAGTCTGTTTACTTCATCTCATTGGTGCACTTACAGTCCCAGAGAAGGGAAATCTTAAGAACACAAAGGAGCTGCAATGACAATGGTGGGGAGACATTCAAACCCATTGAGGGCTTCCAGTCCTGTTTGGAGGGAGGGACAAGCCATTTCAATACAATGTAGTGATGATTAGCGCGGTGCCCTCTGGACACATATAAGCCCAGTTTGGGGGTCAACCTGTGGAGCCTCAGGGAAGGTTTCCTGAGGAAGCGATTGAAAATGACTGAGACTACACAGTGAACAGGAGTTAGATAAGTACATGCTTATGGAGGTGGGGATGGGGAAACAGGAATAAAGGATAAAGGTGCTGAGAGGAGCTTTGCGTGGTAGGGAGCCACCATTGCAGACAATAATAATACATGCAAAGGCTGGAGAGGGAAGACTGCTGGAGTGTGCGGATGGCTGGGAGAAGTGTAAGCACTGTAGCTGAATTACAAACTTGAGTTTGCTGGTGGCTGGTTAACTGGCACTGTGACGAGGCACAGGTTCTGGAGTCACAAAGCTCAGAGGGAGTGATGGAAGGTCAGGTCAAGGTTTGGATTCCTCCCTCAGAGACTGTTATTCAGTCGGGTTTGGATGGGGTCTACAGGCCGATGGTGTGGAAAGGCTTTCTAGGTGGTCAGAATTTAGATTTAAATTAAATCCAGATCGCCCTATCAAAAGGGAGCCCTGAAGGACTTTTTGTTCTGAATCTAGGGAAGTGGGTTGAGTACTCAGTGAGTCTCTTTCAAGACCTGGCAATCAGAACACTAGCAACTGCCCATGGCACTTCCCCATCCCTTCCCCATCCCCCTAGGGACGTGTGCCAGTGACGGATCCTCAGGCACTGCAAGTACTCCATAGTCCGCCTACAGACATGTTTCTGCTTTCAAAACCAGCCAAGGTGGTGTCCCGTGTACCCATTCTCATTCATATCCCGAGATGAATTTGTGTGTTGTTTTTTTTCTGGGAATAAAATGGAAGCATTTAAAAATCACTTTCCTAGATAATGACAATCCCATCATTAGCTGGCAGCACGTAGCTGTTTGGGTGTATCAGCACACTCCTGACAAATTCACAGAAAAGATAGGCAGAGCTTGAAATCCCTATTATTTCCTTTATTTTATTTTATTTTTATTTTTTAAGAATATACTTTATTGATTTTTTTACAGAGACGAAGGGAAAGGGATAGAGTTAGAAACATCAAATCAGTCGCCTCCTGCATGCCCCCTACTGGGGATGTACCCACAACCAAAGTACTTGCCCTTGACCGGAATTGAACCTGGGACCCTTCAGTCCACAGGCCGATGCTCTATCCACTGAGCCAAACCGGTTTCGGTCTATGATTTCCTTTTAATGTGGTCTATATCCTCTTTGTTTTTCCATGCCCCAGGAGGCATGGGCATGGGCTGAGATAGAGGCGTTATTTATGCCCAGCCCAGCACCCGGGAACTGGCCAGAGCTGGTAGCATGTTGCCCTCTGGAAGGAGCCCCGCTTGGGGTTTGGTGGGAAAAGAACCTGAGAACTTGGCTCCCTGCATGGAGCTCCCTGTGAGGAATGATGCTCCTGCAAAGAGCAGCGTTCCTTCCTTCTACGAGGCAACACCGCCCTCTCGCCTCTGTGCCTCATTGGAGTTGGCGGCAGTGTGCTGTGAGAGTCAGCTCCCATCCAGACAAAATTACTTCGCCTATATTTTACATTCACTTTCCTTCTTCCTGGAAGTCACAAAGAGCCCCTTGAGCTGTCTTCCACGCTACTCCCGCCATTCATTCTCAGCCCTCAATCCTCCACGCACCTCAGTGCTCTAAACCTTATTTCCAGATGCTGCCGGCTCCTGACTGCCCTTCAGAGGGTTGAAAATAGAGATCCTGTCATTCTGGGTAAAGTCATATGTGTGGTTCACAGCGGGGACCCGGGGCTTGATGTGAGGGAGGACAACATTCCAAAGCAACATGCAATCAAATTATTGATGAAGGCGGATCACCTTCTTCTGGAATTGTAATACAGCATAACTAAATATTGTAGCTAATATCCCTCTGTAATTATTCAGCCAAGGGAAAATAAGTATGTTTTGTAGGATTTTCTGTTCAAGGAAGGAAGGAAAGCCATGTGAGACACTTCTAATGTTTAAACAAAATTCACTCAAAGGGAGCTCTTCCACTAAGATCAGAGCTTTAGTCATCAATAAATAAATAATAACACAAGTCGCCAGGACTGAATAAAAGCTCCAGTACCCACTGCTTAAAACCTGCCAGGATACACATCGCCCAAAGGAAGAAAGGTAAAAATATCAGAGGGAAACTGGCAGTATCTCCCTGGGATCTGCAAGATGCCTAGAAGTGAATGTCATTTTCTCACCAATAATCTGCACTTTAATCTTACATGAAACAATTTTTTTTTCCACACAAAAAGTCTCTGTTCCCTTGTATTTGAAAAAGAAATAGAATTAGAAATAGGCCCAATTTCTTTGAGAAAAGTAGGTTTCTTCAGGTTTCGATTGGCCTTTCTCATGACCCCCTATACTAGGAGACAGATAATAAATATAATGATTTATACTGAAAAGAGAGCAGTGAGGATAATGGCCCAAACAGTGCTGTCTTTTATTATGTTACCATAGTAAATAATAGCAGTGCCTCTCGCACTGTTATACTTAAGGTTGTAGCAGCGATTCCATTATAATTCCTGTTTTTCAGAAGTTTATAACTTGGTCTTGACAATATACTCCAGCCTGAAACTAGCCATTTTCTTTTCTTTTCTTTCTTTCTTTTTTTTTTTTCAAAGGCTGGTTTTTCTTGATTGTCATGCTTTTATAGAATTATCAAATTGGAAAATTAACTAGCACTTGCAGTATTTTTTCTGGCTATACTTTGCATGTATATATTGAAATCCTATTCTGTAACACACACACACACACACATACACACACACACACACACACACACACACACACAGAGTGGTTTGCCTACATGTTAAACATTTGTATTTAGTAACATGGAGAGCATTCAATACATTCAGTGTTTCTTAGTTGGGAGAACCACTAAAATGATTACTACAAAATTCCTAAAATAGCATATGTTAAAAAGTTTTTATACATGTTTGTTGATTATGTTAATAGAATACTTGTTTGATTAAGGTGCAGTTTCACTTGAAATGGAAACACAATTCTACTAGAGGCTAGGCAATCCAATTCAAAAAGAGACATTAATATAGATGAAATTAATATATCAATAAGCCAGAGTAAAAACAGACAATTTTTCAGTGAATCAGATTTTTACAACTAATATGAGGGGAGAAATGATATTTAGGCTCTAAATATAGTCTGTCTTAATTTTTATTTTCTAAATAATTCATTCTGTAGGAGACAAATTTTTTTTTAAAATATATTTTATTGATTTTATACAGAGAGGAAGGGAGAAGGATAGAAAGTCAGAAACATCGATGAGAGAGACATCGATCAGCCACCTCCTACATGCCCCACACTGGAGATGTGCCCGCAACCAAGGTACATGCCCTCGATCGGAATTGAACCTGGGACCCCTCAGTCTGCAGGCCGACGCTCTATCCACTGAGCCAAACTGGTCTCGGCAGGAGACAAATTTTTTTTGTAAAAAAAATAAATGTGACTTGTTCAGTAGAAGAAGGCGAATCGGGAACCACATAGAAAATTAAAAATGGTGCGTAACCTTTGTCCCACAAAGTCTGAAACTTAGAATGATCTGGCACTGGTGTTAATGCTACTGGCTCAGGAAAACAAAAGAAGTCTTTTGGTTAAAGGAAAAATGTTTCTTGAACAAATTATTGGAAGGAAAAATTCTGACACCAGAGCACTTGTTTGGACCTAAGAAAGCAAAGGCCTAAATCCACACAGTTTTCTATTGAAGAGAAAGGCTCTCTTTACTTCATATTTGGAACTGCTTCTAGGATTCTGCCTTATTCACTCATTCTCCCCAGCACAATTTTGCCTAATGGATGAGTAGAAAATGGAACTTTGACTTTTACAGCAGGTTGTCCAAGACAATTTGCAAATATAAGCTACTCTTCTTAGATTTTTATGTCAAACAAGGAAAAAAAAAAGAGGCACTTTCTCAATTTTGAGCAATACTTTGAAATATTTTAAGTTGAAAGAAATTGATTAATTTTGACTTTTTAATTCCAAACTTAAGAGGTTGCTAAACATGGAGGAAAAATAATTAGCTAGGAAGAAGTGGGGGGAAAAAAAATCTATGATGGCAACATTCTTTTAACTATTGCTTAGAGCAGTGGTCAGCAAACTCATTAGTCAACAGAGCCAAATATCAATAGTACAACGATTAAAATTTCTTTTGAGAGCCAATTTTTTAAAACTTAAACTTCTTCTAATGCCACTTCTTCAAAATAGACTTGCCTAGGCCCTGATATTTTGTGGAAGAGCCACACTCTAGGGGCCAAAAAACTGCATTTGGCTCGCAAGCCACAGTTTGCTGACCAAGGCCTTAGAGTATAAACTCACCACATGAGACCCTGGATTGTAAGAATTATAAATATAGGGAACTAGTGACCCAGTGCACGAAATTTGTGCACATTAAAAGGGGCTTACTTAGAGGAAATAATTAATATTGCTATTTGCCCTTTCTCTATAATAGAAGTGTCAGAGATTAAAAAAAAAGTAAAATGTATATGAAAACCTTCCTCCTGTCAGAGTCTGGGGCTCACCACAGGACCCAGAGTCAAGGCCCTGCCCACCTACATGCACCTCAAAATCGTGTGAGACCCAGACCCAGCTGTTGGGGGGCATGGCCTGAGGTCCCCCGTCAAGCCCTTCCAGGCAGAAGACACAGACTCTGGCTCCCTGGTCCAGCATTGGGAGGGGGTGCAGCCTCAGGTCTTCTGTCAAGCCCTGCTGAGCAGGGGTGCAACCTGAGTTCCCCTGACCCAGCGCTAGGGGTACACCTTGAGGCCCCCCATCAGGCCCTGCTGGAGGGGGGGCACAGCCTGAGGTCCCCTGTCAAGCCCCACGGGGGATGGGGTGGGGAGGGAGGGTGTAGCCTCAGGTCCCTGCTGATTACTTATTAAGGTTCCTTATGAGAACTTGGCCTTAGCTGTGGGTGTAGCCATTTTGTGACAGAGTGATGTTCAATTAGCATATTCCCTCTTTATTAGGTAGGATATTTGGAACTTGTATAGAACCTCACTAGAATATGTAAATAAAGGAGACCAAGGTCTATTAGAGCTTCTGTTCAGAGAGTGATCCAGAAACATGTGAAAGGCAATGGAGAGAAAGTAAGCCGAGTCTACAACAGCTGGATTGGAACTGTGCAGACCAAATATTTGAAATCATGCATTTTTAAACTCCCATATGGTGAGAGCCTTTTCTGTAATACAGTAGGGAACATGAGGGTGGACTGGTATGCAGTAATAAAAAGAAGATATATAAAATAACCTATTTTTATATCACAGAGTCTCATGAACTTATCTTTGTCCTTTGCTACTCCCCCAAACCATTGTGATCACTGATACTGGAAAACCACTGGGAGTGCTTTGCCTGCTTCCATGCTAATATCACTAGGGCATTCCACATGACCTAATGGGTCTGAGGAGGAGTGGCAGATGTGTTTCTCAGTTGGGAGTAAAGATCAGATTTAAAACAAAACATTTAAAACTAACAAGCCGAAGCAGAGACTGGCCAGAAAGATGCTGCTCTTTACAACAGCCATCAGAGAGAACGATTGTCTATGAGGGCAGGATGGTGCAGTGGTTACCGGAACAAACTCTGCAGCCCTGCTGCCTTCTGAGACTTCCTACTATGCCACAGCACCTCTCTGATTTTTTTTTTGTCATCAGACATGAGAATTAAACAAAAACGACCCTTGAAATTTTGTCATCTTCAAAATTTAAGGGGTAAAATGAAAATAAATAAAAGACATAAATTGGAGCTTCTCAAGACCAGAGGCTCATGGAGGCCCGGATAGCAGTGCCTTCTCCCTGGTCGTCCCAAAAGACCGGCTGAGAATGGCCTCTGGACATTGATTCCCCGCTCAGTGGGATGTAACTTCCAGCAACACTGACACAAGCACTCCCTTGTGAAGGGACAATGCAAACGCACCCATCTATCCCCACAAATAAGAACCTATTATTTTCCACTTTAGTCTGTGACATTTTCACCACTGGTAGTCGTCTGATACTCACAACCCTCCTCACCGAAAGAGATTATTTGCTTTAAAAATCTATTTCTGCAGAATCACCAACATTGGATGTGAATGTGTTTCTGTTATTACGTTGATGCTGTCACGATATTGTGATTTCTTTAGTCAATAGTGAAAAGATGTGCTGCATTTAAAAAAAACGATCATGAAGAAATATAATCACCACTAATTGCTTAAAGAAATGAATGGCTGTTTATTACGTAACACCCAGGCACACGAATGTGATTCTTGTTCAATCTGTGTTGATTTAAGTGCTTTTCATAGGTGAAGGATATTAATCAAGTCCTTTTGCAAACGGCCTCCTAACACAGACAGAATTTCCTTTTTTCTTTTCTAGTAGCACAGATTTCAACATGAAATATTTTTGCCAGTGTGCCATGAGCACCAATAGTATAACATAAACCATGGAAAAATTCCAGGATGTGTTGACATATTTTATGAATGTTATGGGATGGCAGATTGGAGGTGTACATCTGTGGGGGTTGGCCAGTCATCCCACTGCCGTCTGTGTATCTCAATGCTCAAGTGAATTAGCTAATATAAAAACAGTGCCCAACCACGCTTAATGTCATAGAATTTCATTTATAGGGTAGGGACTATTCAGATCTGAGCAAAGAAGCGGAGAATTATGGTCGGTGGCTATTACTCGAGAATGAGGAATGGATAAAGTGGAAAAGCTGCGACACCCACAAAGACATGCCTTCTGTATAGAGAGCCTGGCTGTTCTCCACTTTCTCCTGTTTATTATATTATTCCGTTTTACTGGCAGGGATGTGTTTTTTTTGCAACCCAGGATAGTGAGCAATGATCTTTTATCAGAGGACTGGAGACACAACCCACACCTCAAGGTCACTTCATGACTTCCAAATCCCTTTCTTCTTGAGGAAAAACAAAGCCATCATATGGAAACTTCAACCTTTAATTTTTACTTCTGAATTACTCCTTATGCAACACTTCTCCAGAGAAACCTCCCTGGTCGCTGATCTAAGAAAAGAATCATTTAGCAATAAGACATTCTTGTCCTATTCTTTGCATAGACATAAAACCCCTCAACTCTAAATCCCAGCGACAAGGCTTGATGTCAACAGCTTCACACCGAATTCTCCTCTCCCTCCCCTCCTATTTAATTCCTTCCATGATGCCTCTTACTGGTTAAGCAGTATAAGTGATTTTTGTCTGGTATATTGTCTGATTTCAAGTTTCATTATGTCTGCTCTTAATTCTTAAATAGTATGTTGCTTGAGTCACTATTTCTCCCCGGGTTCATTATCTGCTAAACAGTTCTGTGTGTGTGTGTGTGGGTGTGTGCTGCAAATGAATAAAAAGAAGCAACAAATGATGCCTTAGGGGAAACGCTGCATATGCGCACACAATAGGTATAATTGGTGTTAATTTCAGTGGTGGGATTTTTTAAGTTAGACGAGAAACAATAAAACTTTTTTATTTTTTATTTTTAGCTAACAGTTTGCGGGCTCATTTAGTCCTTGACATCTTTCCAAGCACGATAGCTTAAATTTGTCCCAGATGGACTTTCTCTGCCGTTCCAATTGCTCGACAGCAACATCACAGCCATTTATTATAACCAAGTCTGCAGAAATGGGGCTGGCGCTTCTAGTCTTCCAGATCCAGGGGTCTGTTTGTAAGGAGAGGGCCCCCCCCATAATTCACCACGAATTAAAGAGGAACGCGCACACGTCCCAATCAAAACATCGGGGAGAAACCCCGCAGCCCGAGAGATAAGAACATAAACAAGCGCAGAGCATCACTTGAGTTTTTATAGAAGGCCCGTATTTTTTGGAAGGCTTTCTAGCTGCTTCACATGCTGTGCTCTCTCTAATCTGACTGACTCACAGTCTTGTGATAGCGAGATAAGCTAGGTAGGCAAATTTTTATAGAGTTGCAATTACTGAAATTGTCATTACGCCGCTCACTGTAAAATAAATATAGATAGAAGTGAAATTATGCACAGGCTAGAAAGTAGAAAGTGTTTTGCTTCTGTTTGCTAAATTAATCTCTTCCTAAATGGCTGCAGGCCAGGTAGGTTAGCATTTGTGGTTTCAAAGGTTTTCAGCGCTTGCAATGAGCCATGAAATTACTGCATGCTGCTGAAAATGGCAGCTGATGAAAGGAAAAGAGTGAATCCCAAAGGCAGAAAGACAGGAGGAAGCAAAATTACAGGCAGAAAGTCTGATTTTTGATGTCGCTCATTGTGAAATGTACACCCAAACTTTTAATAAAACATAAAACATTAATAAACCTGCTAACAATTCCTTACAATTTCTTTTGAAGTCGGAGTCTAATTTCTGAATACTTATTAAAACAAGCGATTCAGAGGGGGGCTGAGCCGTCTCTCCTATCTACGGTGTGTGCCGTTACCGGTAGATACTCTTGCTCGTGACTTTTGAAATAAGATTTTTATTGATGTTTTTAATTGAATCACACAAAAGGATTGATTTTCAGTTAATAAAAGTACCCAGACCCTTTTTTAGGTTCTGTGAGGATTAGCTAGTCTTAGTTTTGATACTGCCATCAGCCTGCAGTGCTATGCTCGGTGCCGCAGTCCTGTTTTAAATCATCAGAACTTCCTCGGAATCAGGTGATTGTCCGAATATTCAGGCATCGGTTGGAAAACGCTCCAGGCCAGCGTGCTGTGATCGGCAGCCTCAACCCGCTTTCGGGAAGAATGGAATCAGTTGGAGTCTATAAAACCAAGGACCCTGCCATCGACAGGTTATCCTGTCAAACGTGAACATTCTCCCAGTCCCCAGGCTTTGCCCCTTGAGGACAAATTTCAAACTGAAGGTTGCAACAGTTCGTAAATGTATGTAGAAAGGTGTTTCCCATCATGTAATGAAAGCCAATCTTTAAAGACTCTCGGGCATTTCATAGCCAGGAGAAATTCCTGAAAAAAATAAAATAAAATAAAATGCTCATCCTTCAGAAATCCAAATTTCTGGATATCTGGTCTCTGTGCAACAGTGATTCCTCCGTAGTAAAAATCATCATGCCACCGCTAAGGAATGCAAAAATAATTACACATTCTTAGAGATTCCAAGCACTCGCACTGGCGTGATTTTATAGATTAATTACTGGGAAGACAGGGGGATTGTAAAAGTCTTCGGATTAAATTCCGTTATGGAAAGCATAAATAATCTAATGATTACTATTCATGCCTGGTCAAATAGTTACTGTCACCAAGTTATTGGAGTGCCTTTTTTTTCACTGCGAGCAAGGAAATGATCTGAACTGCAAATTGAGTTCGGCTGTAAGGAAGAGATGCTTCAATCTCAGCTCCTGAACCTTCAACAAAGCAGGGAGCAGCCAAGTTCGGAACAAAATAGCCCAGGAAGTATTCATTTATGCATGAGATACTGATAAATAAGACCCTCACAAGGGAAATACCTAACTACAATCTGGTCATTTGTGCATTCATTTCAAGTGGCCATAAAAATATGTTTTTTCCTATTCATGGTGTGCTGCCCCCAATTTTTTATTTTCATTTTTAAAAATAGTTACAGTGGCCCTGGCCAGGTGTCTCCGTTGGCTAAAATACTGTCCATACCCTAAAAAGGTTTTGGGTTTGATTCCAGTGGGCACATACCTAGCTTGTGGGTTCCATCCCTGGTTGGGGTCCCTGTAGGAGGTAACTAATATTCATATATATATATATATATATATATATATATATATATATTTATATATAGATATATGTCTATATGTCTATATATCTATATCTATATATATAGATATATATATGTCTATATATCTATATATCTATATCTATCTATCTATCTATCTATCTATCTATCTATATATATATATAGAGAGAGAGAGAGATCTGTCTCTGATGGTAATAAATTTTTAAGAAACATCCTCGGGGGATGATTTCAAAGGGAATAATCCCAGTTACATGATTTCAAGCAGAAGCAGTTTACTGGGAGTGCATTTGAATCGGAGTGAGCAAAACAGAGCTTTGCCACCTAATGGCCCTGTGACCACCTGGCAAAGGGCACTCACTGCCTTCTCGAATCTGATGTTGTCGGTGGTGGGCATCTGCGTCATGATAGAAACATGATAGAAACACCTAATACCATTAAATGGGTACGCTTTCCACCTTGTCAACTAGAAACTTTCCTACAGTAGTGGGAGATGATTTGAAAGTGAATGTTGGAGACATGGTCAGTTTTCAAAGAAGATTGATGAGGAAGGTAACCAGGACGTCTGGAAAATGAATCAGGCTGCGGCGGTAGACCAAGTGGCCACACGCAATGGAGCCCCTTCCCAGTGAGGAAAATCCACCACCGGCCACACACCTGGACTGCTTCCTGATGTCTGCAGGAAACGATGTGCTTTTCTTCCTTATTCTGATCCCCACCTTACAGGGTTTTGTTATTGAGCTCCAGTTGTCAAGCAATTCAAAACCAGTTCCATAAACTCTGCTTGCCCTGACCTGTCAGCATCAAGGCTTCAGTGACAAAAGAAAGCAAGAAAGAAAAAGGAAGGAAGGAACAAAGGAAGGAACCAGAGACCATGCTTTGCCCTTTGCTCAAGTCAGCCTGAAAGCGCATTTTCTAGTGGCACATTCACATATGGATCATAAAAGATGCTGACCTTAGAAAAATAGGGTATACGTTTTACCATCTAGTTCAATTTAGTCACAGTCATACCTGCTGTCAAGTTCGGTCTAGAGTCAAATTGAAAATTCAGAAGGAATGGAACTAGGGGATGCTAATCATATCGTTGATGCTGACTGTGTTTGAAAAATACAGCTATTTTCCATTAATGCTTCTGTTGCGATTGTTATTATTTATAGTAATTCAACAGAATTGTATTTTCCAGTAAAAAAAAATAGTTACAACAAACCTATCAGATACAAATAGCATCAATAATTTTCCTCAATAACCTTAGAACTAGTATAGTGACTTGGAAGCTAATGCATAAATAATCTATGAATGGTTTATTAAAATGCTATTCTTGCCTTAGCCCCATCCGTGGTCGGCAAACTGCGGCTGGCGAGACACATGCAGCTCTGGCCCCTTGTGTGTAACTCTTCCAAAAATTAGCATGGCCTGGGCGAGTCTATTTTGAAGAAGTGGCATTGGAAGAAGTTTAAGTTTAAAAAATTTGGCTCTCCAAAGAAATTTCAATCATTGTACTGTTGATGTTTGGCTCTGTTGACTAATGAGTTTGCTGACCACTGCCTTAGCCAGTTTGTCTCAGTGGATAGAGCATCATCTTAGGGACTGAAGGGTCCTGGGTTTGATTCCAGTCAAGAGCATGTACCTCAGTTGCAGATTTAATCTCTGGCCCTGGTCAGGTTATGTGCTGGACACAACCAATCGATATTTCTCTCTCTCTCTCTCTCTCATTGATGTTTCTCTTTCTGTCTCTCCCCCTTCCTTCCACTCTCTCTAAAAATCAATGGAAAAATATCCTCAGTGAAGATTAACAACAACAACAATAACAACAACAAAATGCTATTGTGGATGTGAATAATATTGGAATCTGTCTTGAAAAATTTTTATCTAAATTTATTATTTCTCCATGTAGTCAACAAATGTTTACTGAGTGTATAGTATGTTCTAGATATTGTTGTAAACACTAATAAGCAAGACAACAAATCCGTGCTCTATTGGAGCTTAAATCCTAATGAGCCTGGGTAGATGCTGGGGACTGTAAATCAATTTCACTTAGATTATCTGTGCACCTTCATTAGCGATGAGCCAGGAGATCTATGTAAAAAGAAGTAGGGTGGTTATAGGTAGATTCAAGAGGAAGGACTGCCAGGATTGTTGGGTGATGTCACATGAAAGCATAAGAGAGAGACTGGAAAGCCTGCTACACTTTTGCTACTTCTACTTTCTAGCAAGTCACCAAGGGGCTACAGGCATCAAATTCAGCAGTTCCCTATGGGAACTTATTGGTGCTAAAAGTATATACCTTCTTGCAGTTTGCCATCTTTATGAGGTAAAATAAGTTAAAGAGATTTTCTACTTACATTCTATATGCACCAAAGTAAGCCCTTGAGTTTTCACAAAAGATTTACACAAAATTTGCTCCTAACTGTCTTCCCAGAGTATGCCAAATTCAAACTCTCTGCTATCTTATAATAACCCAGACTTCCAGGTTAATCTTAACTGAAAGTTGGTGAGTAGCTATAAACCAAAGTTTGGCCAACTTGACAATAAAAATACCTTGAAATACACACAGGCAAAAGATGTGACCCTACAATTCAAACAAGACATACACAGTATAGCAAATAAAAATATTCAACCATACTGATAATCAGCACATTGCCAGTTAAACAAGTCTCCACCCCCACCCCCACCAAATCGGCAAATGTTTTAAAAGAATGGATACATAATGTTGGCAAGGGCGTGAGGCAAAGGGCACGCTCATACTTGGAGCGAAGGATTACCACTTTTTTGGAAAGCCATTTCTCAGCACTTAAAACATGTAAAGTATATACTCTCTTAGAGAGCATTTCCATTTTTGAAAAGTATCCACACAGACACATCTTTATTTATTGTTATGTAAGTTATGAGAAAAACAACATGTTCCTCAATAGCCAATGGTAAAACATCCATCCTATGGAATACAATGCTCCCACTGAAAAATAAGTTCAAAAGAGAAGAACTGAGATAAGACTAATGACATAATACACCAAGGTAAAATAGAGAAAAATGTGTGCACATATGTCTGTATGTCTATCCTATATCATAAAAGGCTAAAATGCAAATCAACTGGAATGGCAGAATGACCAGTAGCTATGACATGCATTGACCACCAGAGGGAAAATGCTCAACACAGGAGCTGCCCCCTGGTGGTCAGCGCACTCCCACGAGGGAGTGCCACTCAGCCACAAGCTGGGCTCATGGCTGATGAGTGCAGCAGCGATGGATGGCAGAAGCTTCTCCTGCCTCTGCGACAGTGCTAAAGATGTCCAACTTCCGGCTTAGGCCTCTCCCCAAGGGGAGTGGACCTAAGTCATCAGTCGGACATCCCCTGAGGGCTCCCAGATTGTGAGAGGATGCAGGCCAAGCTGAGAGATCCCTCCCCCTCGAATCCCGTGCACTAGGCCTCTAGTATAAACATACAAATATGTCCAACAGCATATACACCAAACTGTTAGACAATGTTTATTTATCCTAAGAAGTAAACATTGGAGAAGTAGGATAACCTTATGGTTTTCACTCCATTAATTTCTATATTATTGAATTTTTAATTAGAATTACGTTTTTTATAAAAGAGAAGAGAAAGATGAGCATAATTTGTCAGAAATATTTAAATCATATTAAAGTCATATGGTATTGTTAGTTCTAGACAAAATAAAATTTGCCACCCGCTTCCCACCACAAGCCCTGACAAAGGATATAAGTTCAGATTAATAAAAAGGACTTTAAAGCTATAACAAATGCTTGTGTGCCAAATAGTACTGTATTAATGCTATTCAAAGTATTTATTAGAACTGTTACTAATTTAGACTTAATTGCTAAATTGCAAAAAATACAGAGGACAGAAGAAGAGTAATTTATTAATACCATTGGGGGAAAAAAGTGTTAGAAAATTTTTAAAAAGTATAGAAATACCTTTTTCACAGACTTTAAAGTCTTACTAAACTTTGACATTTTAGATAGACCAAAAATAGTGATATAATAATAAAAAAGGACATATTGTGAATTTCTTACATGTACTTTACCTCAAGTTAATCAAAGGATAATGAGGGAAAATTTTATCTTAAGGAAATTAATAGGTGAAGAAGAAATTATGAAATAAAGATATAATAAATAATATTTAAAAATAAATTAAATAAGTAAAATAAAAATCTCATCACTGCCCTAAGCTGGTTTGGCTCAGTAGATAGAATGTGGGCTTATGGGCAGGGTGAGGTGGGCGTGGCAAGAGAGGCAGGGCCTGATCTGTAGCTGCCACAGAGATCAGGCCCGGAGATAGGCCCAGAGAGAGAGACAGCTGTCAGCAGGGCATTCTGGATTTCCCAGAAGAGCCACTGGCTGCCTAGGAGGTGGAGCTTTTGACACTGACTGGCATAGAAACCAACCAATCAGAACCAAATCTGGGTGAACTGTGAAGACAGAACCTAAGGTGGGGCCTGAGGAGGGATTTTAAAGACAATGCTGTTTGGTGTAAGGTTTAAGAAAGTGGTTCAATTTTTTAATAACTGGGTTGGCAGTATAGAGCATAAGGCTGGCTATGAGTCTAGATTTATGAGTTATGTATTTTTGTCTGCCAAAAGCATCTCCTCCTGCTGAAAATCCCCTCCCCCCCTCATTTAAATAATCCCATCCTATATAATCTATCTGTACTAATAAAAGGGTAATATGCTAACTAGACCAGGTCAACTGGGCATCTTCTGGACATCCGACTTCCTTCTGGACAAAGCCATGGTGGTGGGGCCAAGACAGAAGCAATTAGGGTTGAGATCAGACTGGCAGAGGGTAGTGGTGATCAGGCCAGCAGGGGAGGGCAGTTGGGGGTGACCAAGCCAGTAGGGGAAGGCAGTTGGGGGTGATATCAGGCTGGCAGAGGGGGGCAACTGGGGGCAACTAGGCCTACAGGGGAGGGCCATTGGAGGTGATCAGGCCAGGAGGGGAGGGTAGTTGGGCATGACCAGGCTAGCAGGAGAGGGCAGTTAAGGGGACCAGGCCAGCAGGGGAAGGCCATTGGGGGCATTAGGCAAGAAGGCAGGTGAGTGGTTAGGAGGCAGTGGTCTTGGATTCTAAGCAGGTGAAGGCCAGGCTGAGGGATACCACCCCACCGCCACCATGCATGAATTTCATGCACCCAGCCTCTAGTATATATATAAAAGCCTAATATGCTGAGTGGTCAACCATTTGGTGGACCGACTGACCAGTCACTATGATGTATACTGACCATAGGGGGCAAATGCTCTGATTAGTAGGTTAGGTTGCTGCTGGGGTCCAGCTGATGGGGACTGAACCGAACAGGCTGGACACTTCCTGGAGCCCTCCTTGGGTCCTTCCCTGGCCCACCAACCCCCATCAGCCCTGATCAGGACTGGGCAAGGTTCTGATCACCAGCCAGGCTGAAGGATCCCACCCATACATGAATTCATGCACCAGACCTCTAGTTGAAGTAAATAATAGCAAGAGACAAAGAAGGAATCTATAGAGTAAAAGAAAAGTGGAAGCACAAAATCCAGTTACAATGTTTGACTCAATAAACTGATAGAAAAAAAACACACAACTATAAGATAATGAAAAATTTGAACACCCATATTTGGTATTAATTTTTGTTCATTTTATTTAGGTGCAATATTATTATGGTTATATATTTATATATAACCAATAATATGGTTATATATTTATATGTAACCAATAATATGGTTATATTTTGAAAGAGTATGCTTTGAGATATATTATTTATAACATTATATGATATTAAGGACTTACTTAAAATAACTCAGCAATAGGGGATATATTAAGGGTAAAAACGAAACAAAGCTAGCTGTGAGTTGCTAGTTGTCAGAAAAAATGGAGGTTTATGGTACTATTCTAATGCTTCTGAAAATATTTGAATTTTTTATAATACAAAGTTTAAGAATAGGGATACAGATAATTTAAAATATAAAATTTATATGCTTATACCAATCAAATATTTCTCTTTCAAATATCTTTGGAACATCTATAAAAATTAATTATTTTCAAAAATTAATCACTTTAATAATTAATCATTATTTAACAAGAATCTTAATAAATTTGAAAATAGAGACTATTTAACCAGCAATATTCAATGATGATTATATGATTTTATAAGAAAATAATAGTATTGGGAGTAATGTCAATGTTCCCAAATTAGTTAACAGACTTGACCATTTTCTTGAGAAAAGCCTTTAGAAATGTTCCCTATACTTCATCTTGAATTAAAATCCAAACAGTAATGCCAAAACTGGTTTGGCTCAGTGGATAGAGTGTCCGCCTGAGGACTAAAAGGTCCCAGGTTCAATTCCAGTCAAGGGCATGTACCTTGGTTGTGGGCACATCCTCAGTAGGGGGTTTGCAGGAGGCAGCTGATTGATGTTTCTCTCTCATTGATGTTTCTAGCTCTCTGTCCCTCTCCCTTCCTCTCTGTGAAAAATCAGTCATATATATATACACACATACATACATATACATGAACGAAAAATCCAAACAGTAACAAACATAATTGTGAAAAATGATAAGAAAAGAGGGTCTCCTCCAACAATTGTGTGATAGAAATAAAATAATGATCAAACATCAAACATTACGTAACTAATAAGAATTAATAGATAGATCAATGAATTAGAATAAATGACATCAAAGTAGACCTTATTGTATAGAAGAATTTAACATTTGATAAAGGTGTATAGATAGTGGGAGAAAGAGAGAATTCAATAAAGATGTTGAGGAAATTGACTATTTAGAAAAATAAAATCTGTGATATAAACTAGCTGCGTTTTATGGTCTGCACATTCTCCAGCTCAGGGAAGCTACTTCTGTACAAACAACTGAATGGCTATAGTTACCCTCTGTACATGTGATCCCTTTTCCCTGGGCCATTGTTTTTGAATCAGGATATATGATTTATAAGAGACATATTCTTCTATAGTCTGGAATGCATCATTAGGTTAAAAAATAGGAGTTTGACTATCAGACCACCCTCTTAGGAGTATAAAACTGGGACACTGAAGAATTTTGGCAGTTAGCAGAGGGATTCCTAGAAAAGTATGATTGAATATTTATGTCATGCAATATTATTGGGGCCAGGGTAATGCCTCAAAATCACCTACGAATTAATAAATAAAAACTAAAACTCAAACACTAGAAAAAATACTTCACATATTTCCTAGAAGAAATATAAATGACAACGATTTCAAAGAAAAATACTTAAACTTCTCTAATAACTATAGAAATGCGTTGAAAACAATAATGACTTTCTAACTCTCCTCTTCATTTGAAAAAGATGAAAATGTGAATTGTGCTTTTGAACACTGACCGGGTTGTGCTGAGCCAGGTCTTGACTTGTGTACTGCTGGTGGGAGTGTAAGTTGATAAAAATGAATCAATCAATACATTTTCTAAAAAAAAGTTTGAATATAATCTATCAAGAGCCTTAAACTAATCAATACCGGGGTATACTTTTTGATCGAGAACTGTCACTTCTAGGAACGTATACTAATAAAATAATCAATAATATCTGCCTAGATTTACATAGAATATCTCTGCGGCACTTTTTGTAGTAGTGAGGAATTGAGAAATGTGAGAATGTTAAAAAGTTATACTTACAGTAATAATACAATGGATCACTAATATTTAAGAGCATACTAAAGTGCCCAAATTTTTTTTACTATGTATTCTGACTTTTCTCATAACAACCCCTGGAGGAGAGTTCAGTTATTACCTCTTTTTTCCAAATAAATGAACTGAGACAGAGAGGTCAAGACAGCTGGCAAATTG
The DNA here is from genome assembly GCA_004026805.1 of Lasiurus borealis. NCBI lineage: Eukaryota > Metazoa > Chordata > Mammalia > Chiroptera > Vespertilionidae > Lasiurus > Lasiurus borealis. Next base: position 30,428 of record PVJN01003967.1, on the reverse strand, counting down.
CTGAGTGGGAGTATGAGCGTAAGCGGGCTGACTCACCATTGGCACTTTCCCCTGCTGTATGCCAACAGCATTTGCTGAGGGTTTTCGTATGCCAGATGCAATGCTGACATTTTACACTGCATTATTTAATACCAAGCCAAAAAAAATTCTATTGATATTTCCATTGTGAGCATCAGAATGCCCAAGCAAAGAGTGTTAGTAACTAACTCATCAAGAAATAGAGAGCGAAAAGAGACAGTTTCAAAAGAGATTTAATGCATGTGTAACAGCCTTGTTGTAACATGGTCATTTGTGAAGCACAGTACTAAAGTCTAAGGCCTAGGAAAATCAGCTTCATAATTGTGGGGAGTGAAAGGGGTTCAAACCTGCTCTCAAAATTGTGAATACACAGAACAATTACCGTAGTTTCCGGCATATAAGATGACTTTTTAACCCAGGAAAATCTTCTCAAAAGTCGGAGTCGTCTTATACGCTGCGTGTTATCTTATAGGGCACGTATATCCCAAACTCTATATTTTAACTAGAAAAATTGGGGTCGTTTTATACGCCGGAAAATACAGGTAGTCAGCAATCCCACTTTCCCCATTTGATCCTATTTACATGTCAGCCCCTGTACACCAGAGTATGTGTGTGATGATGTCTACTTCAGCACTGTTTGTAAACAAGTATGGGAAACAGTTCAATATCCATGAATAGGGGATGACTGAGTGCATTGTAATATATCTGCAATTTATGTTGAGGAGGTGAATGAGGGTGATTAACCCATACCCATCTGGAGAGAAAGCCATACCCTTTTATGTGAAAAGATATGTGGCAACTCCTCAATATCCATACACTGATTCTCTAGTGTCTGCAGACTTGATCGCTGTGTACTATTTCTTCTTTAAAAGCATGATTTTTATCTTTTATTTCTTTTAAACATTTTTTCAATTATATTCAAGAGTCAACATAGTAGTTTGGGGTGTATAGCATAGCAGTTAGGCATCTATATAACATATGAAGAGATCCCGTTGCTGTGTCTAGTATGTGCCTGACACCGTGCATAGTTATAAGAATATTTTTTTAAATATATTTTATTGATTTTTTTACAAAGAGGAAGGGAAAGGGATAGTGAGTTAGAAACATCGATGAGAGAGAAACATCGATCAGCTGCCTCCTGCGTGCCCCCCACTGGGGATGTGCCCGCAACCAAGGTACATGCCCTTGACCGGAATCAAAACCAGGACCTTTCAGTCTGTAGGCTGATGCTTTATCCACTGAGCCAACCTGGTTTCAGCACTTATAAGAATATTATTGACTATATTTCCTAAGTGGTGCTTTATATTCCCATGACTATTCTGTAACTGCAAAGTTGTACTTGATCCTTTCTCCTTTTTCACCCAGTGACCCCAAATTCTCTCCTACCTGACAACTATCAGTTTGTTCTCTGTATCTATAAGTTTGTTAAAGCATGATTTTTAACAGACGCATAACACTTCATCATATTGCCACTTATTTAACTTTTGTCCTATTGTTTCCACATTCCGTTATTCTAAACCTTTAAGATAAACATCCTTATAGATAAATCTCTGAGTCACTAATTTGGAAAGAAATAATTCTGATGTTCTCTTGCTTAATTACAAAATAACTGTGTGACTAATTAGCTCCTCCTAATATCCAGTTACCGCAGTAGAAACAGTATTTTGGTAAAGACAAATCATTTGCAAATATGAAAGAAAAGTTTGGTTCTATTCCAGATTTCAGACATTACACATCTCTGATAACACTTTGACCGCAGTGAAAATTCTCACTTAATATTGTGAGACATGCCTAGAGAATGTCGCCTCCAAGAGAGCAGGGATCTTTTCTACCTTATTCGTTATCTCCAAGGTCTCCATTGTCCAGGATCATGTGTGCACCAAGTTGACAATCAGTAAACACTGACGGAGGAGAGGAAGGAAGGAAGGAAATCTGTAGGAGGACAATAATTCGCAGTAATGACTCAGAAAATAGAGCTTCTGTTCAGAGGAAGTTTACTCAGTTGCTGTGATGAAAAGAAAATACCACTGTCCTGTCGGAAAAGGGCGCACTCAGAATGTCTCAGGGAAATCCGTATTTGAAGGATGGAAGTATGTGCCCGAAAGGTCCATTTCACAGTGAATCTTTTTGATCCAGCCTGCACAAGGATGCTAACTAACCACAGCCACATCATGTTTAACTGCCCTACTATGTGACAGAGACCCTTCTCATCGTGTACCCTTCAGAATCACTTCATACAAAGTTTGTGTCAAGGGCAAGATATATTTTAATTCTGGCCTAACAACTGCAAGGACCTGCTCTGAAATTATTGTCTCTGACCACTTCACTGTGGCTGAAGGCTGTAGCATCACCAAGGTCAACAGCAACAACCACAGGAGGATATCCGTCCGCTGTCTCCTCTGCATCACTGGATATACCTCCTCCCCTCCCCATACCACCACGCTGTCAGTACCATTCCTAACCTAGTGCTCTCCCACATCAGCTTCCTGCAATCATACATGCTCCATCAACAAGTATTTCCATGTCCTTCCACAAGGCTTGTAGTCCTTTGACATGCTGAGCTGATGGGAATGGCCATCCCAGAATTCCACTGAAGCAATTGCCTGGAACCTGCCACCTGTGAATTCTTTAGAGCATCATCACCAGGTGGCCTCCAGGCCACTCTTTGAGGCTATGGCTTCCCAGCCTCCTTAGAATCCAATGGTGTGTTGTGTTATGTTCTGCACTGAGCGAAGTCATATATCCTCAGCTGACCTCTCCAAACTCATTCCATCCGGGTTTCCTTACTTCACCATGCCAACGCCTCCTGGTCCATTGTTTCATCCTGAAAAGTCCTTTCCTGCCTTTAGTCCTCACACTGTGTGGGTATTCTATCCAGAACACTCTGTCCTTGGTTCTTTGCACAGCTGGCTTCGCTCTTGGTTTAAATATCTCCTCACACTAAAGACCACCCTAAGGCCTCTATCTAAATAGGTTTTTCCTTTCATTTCCACTCACAGAATCCAGTCTGCAGCTGTCCTGTTTTCTGTCCAGATTTCTAATTGCCTCTTTGCTGATTATTTGCCTGTTTTATGTATAACCATCCTCAATGGGCAGTGATTTTTGTGAGACCAAGAACTATGGCTGCTGTGCTGACTACTGTCCACTTTCCACAGCATTCAGTGTTAATACTGAATTCTAAATAAATAATTCTGAAACATGGACCCACATACACTATGTCATTCTCAGTAAGGACCCATAAGTAACAGATAAGATGTAGAAAAGGGAATCTTTAGCTTCTATAACTTATTTTTTTTTTGAAAGAAAGCAAAATGTGATGACAAGAACTACAGGTTTGGAGAATGAGATTAAAATTCTGTCTCTTGGCTAACTTGGAAAGTTTTTGCTCGCATGAACTTTGGTAAGTCTCTTGCCCTATCTCAGTCTAGTAATACTGTTTATAAAGTGAAATGATTGGATTTTTTTATCTCGTGCCTTTCTTCTAGTTCTCACAGATCTTCTGAAGATTTTTTAAATGTAATAGAATACCTTTAGATTTGCATTTTTCAAAGAGTATTCCCAGTGGAGAAAGAAGGGGCCAAGTTCGAATGATTTTGGAATCATTTGAGTTAAGCAAAGTGAAAGAGCTGTTTTTGCTGTAGGATTTTTCTTTAGTATAATAATGTTGGCAATCCCTGAGAGGGAAAGACATTTTAGAGCAATGCCCCGAAGCATTGGGGCACTGATGTCTTGTTGGCATTATATGGGAATAACGTATATGGGATACTGGGAAAGTACTACGTTACTGGTATTTGAGCAGAAAAATGAATACACATAAGAAATGTAACTTTACAGTGGTAATAGGATGCATCAGCATGTGTAAGTAGTTTTCATACTTAGAAGTGAAAATATAATTAGAGTAAATAAAAATGAAAAGAAATATCTCAAGAATAGCATTTGCTGTACCTCCTGTTTGTTAAAGTCATTATGTCTGAATGAACTATGGTTTTCACTATCATCTCTATGGCAATGACCTCCACATTTTTATTTTGTGTCCATCTCTCTGCTAACTCCAGGGTTTTGTATCCAGCAGTTCACCCACACCTCCATTTACCTGGTTGATAGACATCTCAAACTTCACACAATAAAACATCGAACTTTTTATCCCCTACATTAAACCTTTTCTTCCCCTCATCTTTTTAATCTCAATAAATAGAACAACCTTTCATCTTATTGCTTATGTCAAAGGAATAGGAGAAATCATTTAGACCTCTATTTGGTTGCCTTTCCCAATTCCATGCTATACTACCCACATTTCTAATTTCCATGCTACCATCCTGGTCCAAACCATCGTCATCTTTGCCCAAGATCATCCCCACAGCCTTCCAAGTAGCAACTTCTAGAATCCATCCTCCACCTAGCAGCCAGAGTGTCCTCTCTGCTGTTTACCATCAATCAGATACCAGGACAGATGTCCCTTCCTTATGGAGAGGACCTTACCGAATGTACTATTTAGAAAAGCATCTTTCTTTGCGCCAATGCTTCCTACCCACCCAGTCATCCTCACTTATCCTGTCTTGTGTTTTTTTATAACACAAATCACCACATGGAAATATTTTGGTTCTTTGTTTACCTTTTTATTGTGTGCTTTTCCTTTCTGCCCTCAACTTGATTTTAAGAGTCAAGAGAATAAGGACCCATGTGGGCTGTTTATTCTCATCAACTGGACCAGTTCTTATTATTTGGTAAGTAGTTAAAATTGCTTATTGAAGAAAGGAATGAAAAAGGAGTAAAAAAGGCAGGGAGAAAAGAAAGAAGAGTGGTAACAGGGAAAGGAAACAGGGAGTGAGATGAGAAAGCAAGGGAGCATAAAGAAAGAAGAAAAGGAAGGAAGGAAGGAAGGAAGGAAGGAAGGAAGGAAGGAAGGAGAGAAGGAGGAAGGAAGGAAGGAAGGAAGGAAGGAAGGAAGGAAGGAAGGAAGGAGAGAAGGAAGGAAGGAAGGAAGGAAAGAAGGAAGGAAAAAAGGAAGGAAGGAAGGAAGGAAGGAAGGAAGGGAGGGAGGGAGGGAGGGAGGAAGGAAGGGAGGGAGAAAGGAAGGAAGGAAGGAAGGAAGGAGGGAGGGAAGGGAGAAAAGGAGGGAGGAAGGGAAAAAATGCCCTTTGGTAAGTCTAATAATAACTTGGTTTCAAATCTAAGGGCAAATAACTTAACTTCTCTAACGTTCAAATACCTCATTGTACAATAGAAATAATAATAGAGCAAGCGATGATAAGGCATGCAAAGTGCTAGTGTGCTTGACATATAATAAACAGAAATAATGTGTTAACTCTGCACCTCCTCACATTCTTCTGACCTCAGCCACTTGCTCTGACACATTCAACAGTCATCCAGCTCCACTGGTCTACTCTCTCCAGCCAACCGTTGGACCAGCCAGGAATCCTGAATCCCTGGTTTCTCTCCCCGCCTCTAGACTTAACTGTAACACCACATTGAGGGGTGTAGGACTTGTGTTCTGGGCAGCTAAGGGAAGTACGTATGTGTTGGGGATGGGGGTGTTCCAAGGGATGAAATTTGAGCAATAGAAAAGAAGTTAGGGGAAATGCAGATATTCAGACAGATGAAGTCTCTCATTTTTCTCTTCCACGGAGTGTTCTGAGACAGTTTCACCACACAGTCTGATCAGAAATATGCTGTGTGGCCAAGAGAGGACCCCTTCCAAGTGATGCAGCCTTCATCTCTGAGGTTTACTAGGGAGCAGTGGCCAGTGAGGTAGCTCATCCCTTTGTATCGCTCCCTATCCATAACTTTCCACTTCCCCCTTTCTCACGTTCACTCCTTAGAACTGTACCCCCTCAATAAAGTGTCACTTTCAATTCTTTTTTTATATATATATTTTATTGATTTTTTACAGAGAGGGACCAAGAGCTAGAAACATCGATGAGAGAGAGACATTTTTCAGCTTCAGTGTCCTGCTTTGAATGTAAGGTACATGCTAAATCCCAAAGTCATTTGTTGTGAGATCTTAGATATAAAGCACTTGGCAGTAATTATTAGTGGTAATGATAGTAATAATGGCATTCTCAGAAATCCTCCAATTTCTTAATCATCATTTAAAATTATGGTGATTTCATGATGTAGCAATCCTATCTAAATCGACCATACCTCTGCTACACTAAAAAAAACACTCCCACCAGCCAATCAGGAGCAAATATGCAAATTACCACAACCAAAATGGCTGCAGCCGTGAAGCAAACAGGGGGCTTGGGTTTCCCTGGAAATTGACAAAGCCAAGCTTCCTGCACACCCTGGCTAGCCCAGGACTCTGCTCAAGGCTACAAAGTTTCAATTATAGAAGATAAATAAATCCCAGATACCAGGGCCTCTGCTTGGGTTGCCGGGGGGTGTGGCTGGCCTTCAAACCAACATAGGCCCCTCACCTAGGCTGCTCCATGCCCAAAGGAGCCCCCACCCAGATCTAGGACACCCTCCAGGGAAAACCAGCTGGCCCCCATCTGTGTAGCAGGCCTAACTAATAAAAAGCATAATATGCAAATTGACCATCACTCCAACACACAAGATGGCTGCCCCCATGTGGACACAAGATGGCTGCCACAAGATGGCCAGCAGGGGAGGGCAGTTGAGAGAGAACAGGCCAGCAGGAGAAGGCAGTTGTGGGCAATCAAGCCAGCAGGGAAGGGCAGTTGGGAGGGACCAGGCCTGCAAGGGAGGGCAGTTGGGGGCGATCAAGCCTGCAGGGGAGGGCAGTTAGGAGTGACCAGACCGACAGAGGAGGGAAGCTAGGGGTGACTGGGCCTGCAGGGAAGGGCAATTGGGAAGGACCCAGGCCTGCAGGGGAGGGAATTTGGGGACAATCAGGCTGGCAGGAGAGTGTTTAGGCAACAATCAGGCTGGCAGACAGAAGTAGTTAGTGGCACTCAGGCAGGCATGCAAGCAGTCGGGGGCTAGCAGTCCTGGATTGTGAGAGGGATGCCTGACTGCCCGTTTAGGCCCAATCCTACTGGCATCAGGCCTAAATGGGCAGTCGGACATCCCTTGAGGGGTCCCAGATTGGAGAGGGTGTAGGCTGGCTGAGGGACAACCCCTCCCCCATGCATGAATTTCATGCACCAGGCCTCTAGTATTCTAATAAATGTTCTTTTTATCATTTGAATTTAGACTGTATTGTATTAAGTTTAAGTACTAATAGTTTGTTTATTTTTATATTATTCTTCAATTAAACCAATTCCATGTTTAATGAGTTAGAAAGTACTTGGAAGTGCCCCTTGTTGTAGACTGTCTCTGCATCCAAGACCATATTGCTTTGCTCAACATCCCTGCCCATGAGATAATTATTCTTACCAACTATTGGATGTTGGCAATCTGAAAGACAATGAAATACTAAATACTGAATTTCAAAAAGCCATGAAAAAATAAAATGTGCATGTTCGTTCCCAAATCAGCCAAAAACTTTTGTACAGAACCAGGCACATGCATACATGCATAAATGATTGAATAAATAAAGAAATAAACTTTTTTTTTTTTTTTTTTTTTTTGCCGAGACCGGTTTGGCTCAGTGGATAGAGTGTCGGCCTACAGACTGAGAGGTCTCGGTTCCATTACGGTCAAGAGCATGTACCTCAGTTGTGGGCTCATCTCCCATGGGGGGCATGCAGGAGGCAGCTGATTGATGTTTCTCTTGCATCTATGTTTCTAACTCTCTATCCCTCTCCCTTCCTCTCTGTAAAAAATCAATAAAATATAATTTTTTAAAAAATTAAGTAAACCTTGTCAAAAAATTATCTTAAGTGAGTAGGAAACAGCTTTTGCTTAGATCAATTATTAGTTGGTAACAGTTTTTATTTGTGATTTATAATACCTACCAACCATCTAAATCCCAAAGTCATTTTTGAAACAAACTCTAATGACCCCTAAGTGTCAGTCAAAAAAAGGTGATAGTTGCACAGACCCCTGGCTGATTGATACTGATCTTAACAAATTTCACCCACTGGTCAGAGCTTTAGGTTCAGTGGAAAGAAAGGAGTTGTGAAACACTCTGAATTCACTCAAAATTAAAACATGTACTTGGCTTCCACTCAGGAATGCAGAGAATGAAAAACCCTGGCTCCTGTCTGAAGCCTCCCATGGCACATACACTCCATCTACTCCCCCATTTATCACAACTCTGGCTTACTCTTATCATTGCGTGTATCATAAAGCATAAAAACCATGTGTTACATGTTCTGTGAGGAGCTGGAGGCCAGGAACCAACAAGTCCTTCTCTCTATCCCTGCTGCCTACGACATATTCATGGTTTGTTCTTTGCTTTTTGTTTGTTTGTTTGTTTTTGGGGGAGAGTTTTATAGACTCTATCCTCAATAAACATAAAACTATTGAAGTGATAAAGCTTACAGTCTAAATCCACCTGTTTCTTAGTGGTAAGCTTACTGCAGGGTGGATTGGAATAGTAATTAAGCATGATGTACATTGAGACCTTAAATTATACCCACCTCCAATGTAGATGTGTAGATAGCTTATTAGCACTTAAAAGATGGTCTAAGAGATGAAGGCTCTTGGAACTCAATCTTCAAGATCTTCCCAAAAGCCTCTTTCATAAAGGCCTCATAGATCAACCCAACTCTAGAGATTGTAGTTGTTTCTACATGCTTAGCATGGACTCTTCACATGTTTTGTGAACTAAGAAGGTTATAGTGAAAAACAACCAAATATGTTTGTATTACCCTTTAGGTGTTTAATTATACAGCCTTATGATAGTTTTTTTCATTATTATTAATTCATAAGCCATCTTGAAACATTTTTTGTTATGTTAACTTGATATTGAGATCTTTATTGCTAATTATAAGATAACTTTTGAGGATAAGAACCATATCGCTTCTATGTTTCCTTGCCTAATGTTAGCTCAAAGCCTTTGCATGTAGTAGTTGCTAAATGCACATTTATTGAAATAAAGACATATTTGGGAAAGTTTTCTGTTTTTTTAGTAATTCACATTGAATAGAAGAAACAGCTCTAATGAAGAATTTTACATTCTTTTCCAAATTCCTTTTCTAGAGACAGTACAAAGCATTGTTAGCAAGTCAAAAGTAAATAATGGTCAAATCCTTTGAAGATTCACTTTAGTGTATAGCTAGTTTTCTCCGAAGAAAATGTTCACGTTAGGAATCATGCATTCATAGTCAATGTGTGTCTACTATGAATTGGTACTTTCTATTTATTATTTCTTTTAAACTTCATAACAACCCTTTGAGATGGCTTTCATTTCCACAGATGAAGAAACTGAGAGCCAGGGCGGTCAAGGAGTTTCTCGGAGACTAGAAAGCTAATACTGATAGGCTGTCATTAAAACACCAGTAGCCATGTCCCAGCACTCTTGTTCTTAACACTGTACCCAACTGCCCCTACCAAGGGTCCTTCTTCACATATTATGATGATCCTGGTCTCAGTTGCATTTAAAATTCCAAATCAAATCTACAAAATCACTAATACACAAGGCTGAGTATCAGTGCTCACTGCTTTCTGGGTGGGGATATTACACAAGGTTTGCAAGTGCAAAACTAGCATATGATACATGTTCTCATTTGAGAATCAAAAGTTCACACAAGTCTGTTCAATTTAAGTTTACAGACACCTTAATGAGAGTCCTTCAATTTTGGTAAGGAAACATCTATAAGCAATTTTAAGTTTAGAAAGAGCAGTAATCGAAATGAAATATCTGAATGTTTAACAAAGCAAAATAGAAAAATATGAAGAGTATCAGTCTCTATGAACAGTCTCCATAGTGACAATTTTGCAAAATACTGGAAAAACAATTCAAGGTATTTAGAAAGACTATAAAGATGTTTTATAAAGATGGCTCAAAAAAAAAAAAACTTTCTCAGGAGCAGAGAGGGAGACCGACTTGGAATTTCAAATTAACTTTTTGTATGATGCATTATTTAATAAATGTTAGCATTAATTTTTAAAGAGTTTAATTTGCATACCATTACTGGGCCAAATGGTTGACGGGGATCACAATTAAAGGAAGATGCACCATTCATTTTACTCAGAAGACAAAAAATCCAACACACTTAAATCTTCATCTTTACACGGAGCAAAGGCAGGCTCTAACTGCCAAAATGTAGAACTTTCTGACAGATGCATTTGAACTCCTGTGGTTATTTAAGTCAAACTCCTTTATGCCTGACCCTGTGCAAAAGCTCAATATTCTCTCAAGGAATAAGTGTGGGTGTTGTTTTTTTTTTAATAGTATGGACTTCAGGGAGAAAAATAAGACATTAGAAACGAAAAGCAAAATAGGGAATTGGGTTGGGAATATATTTAGTACATAATAATCTTAGAAATCTCTTGGCACCTCCCTCAATTCTTACTAACAGAGCAGATTTGTTCCTGGGTAAGATTATTTGCGAGTCTTTCTGTCCTTGCTAAAAAGATGAAATTATAACACACCAAGCTACTAACTTCATGGTTCTTACAGTCTTTGGTTCTTAGTCATGCCTAGTCCTTCAGTGCTAACTTTAGAAATATAAAATCATATCTTTGCTTCTGTTCCCAGTCAAGATTCCCTCTTGTGTCTTTTGGTGAAGGGTTGGGGTAGAAAGACAATTTTTACTGGTGAGGGGAGGGGAGGAGGTAAGAAACTAATAGGGCCCTTTCCTCCTTATAAAACAGCTCTAAGAGAAGGGCCATTCTTTTTTGCCCCACTCCAGAAAGCCTGTGAATATGCATTTTGTGTGAAAAAGTAGGTGATGGGAGGGGGAAATGGGCTTCTCTTAGGATTTTCCCACCTCGTGGGCCATAGTCTCTCGGAAGTGGAAAGTCTCCTTAGGGCCAACAAATAATTGATCGTTATTTCTATTTCCCATGATTCTTAAAACTTTGCATCTTATTTTATATGACTATTCAGTGGAAAGGCAGGATAGAAATCACACATTTTAACTAATATCATAATCCAGAATCATTTTTAAGAGGCCTTCTCTAACATCAACATAATTTCCCTTAGTAAGGAATGGTCTTTATCCTTATTAGTGTCTGTCTAAGTTGAATCTAGCCATGGGGTAAAAGAGAGCGAGAAATAGTTCTTACAGGTAGCGCAATGGGAGGTGAAGGACGGAACTCTTCTCTGACACAGGTAGGATAAGTAATTAAATTAGTAAATAAGTTATTGACTTTCCAGGGTCAATAACTCTCTCTATAAACTTCACCCAGAAACCCCACAATCCTGCTTCACCTTCAAGGTATAGTCTCAGAGAAGGTCCCAATACAGTAATATTATGGTGTGAAAGAATGAAATTGATCACCATTTCTCTTCATGGCCTTCATTCTTTTAACTCTTCTACAAACATTTATGAAATAATTTTCACATTATATGTCCTTCATTGCTTCCCTTACAACCCACTTTATTATACCTGAGTAAAAGATGTGAGCAATATTTATGATTCTTTACCTATAGGAAATAAAAGTGAGAGTGATAATATACTCAACAATACAATCCTTTGAATTGCATTCTTATAACTAAAGGATAAAAAGAGAAAACACCCATATATTTAAACTTAAGAGGGAATATCGTAGCTTTTGATGATCTCAACTTGCCAACAGCACATGAACAGACATGAGGAAAGTCTGAATTAATAAAAATGTCACTCTTCAAAAGTAAACGTATTTTCCATACGAACAACACGAATCACAGTGGACATATTGTCATAAGATCCATTTTAGCTGTAGCTACAGAGTGCGAGATTGTTATTCTGAAGCTTGTTAGACCACGAGTTCTTCTCAATACATCTATGGAAAAATGACCCAAGTTACAGCTTGAAAATACCACTCTTGAATTATTTTTCCTATTTGCCCATAGGGAGTTGGGTAACCAGCTTAAATTTAAAATTCTCTCTGTTGAATTAAAGATACAAGTGAGCTTGTTTTTTAAAAATATGTTTTTATTGATTTATTAGATAGAAAGGAAAGTAGAGGGAGAGAGAGAGAGAAACTTCTATGTCAACATGGATAGGCTGCTTCCTGCACACCCCCTGCTGGGGATTGAGCCTGCAGTCCTGGCATGTGCTCTGACTGGGCATCCAAACAGTGACTGAGCCACACTGGCTGGGCCCAACTACCTTGTTATAAGGCAGCCACTGTACAAATCAAGAATTGCTTTTGTTGCATAATTTTATTCCATAATTGATTGTGTCCTGGCAGAGTATGAAGGCGGAACAACTACCCAATTTTACTCCAGAAATAATTCATTTCAATATTTTATTGTGCACATTTCTTGATACTACTATGATAGTAAGATACTCATTTTAGTCAACTACAAACTTGCCACACAGTTTACATACAGGCATGGAAATGTTTTTACTTTGAACTAGTTACTGGATGAAGGTTGAGGTGTCTCATATCTCATATGCACAATAATTTTTTTTAATAAATTAATTTTAAAATAAAAAAACAGTCACCAGGATTTACATTCTTATTTTGGTACCAAAAATCTATGTGGCTTTGAAAAATTTCTTAACAGATCTGATCTTAAATGTCTTTCTCTCTAAATGAAATGATCTTTGAGGTCTCTAAGATTTAATATGTCACGATTAAAACAAATTTTACACATTCCAAAGGAATGAAAAAATAACTTAGTGAATATATAATGGTGGGTTCTATAACACAGGAAAGACATGTAAATATTTAGGGGAATACCTCAGATTGTGAGACAATTGTTTCTGAAATATTACCTATAAAATATTAGCAGCCTCAACAATAATAATTATGGTAGTAATGACAGCAACAATATTGCATGCCATCTATGTTGTCAATTTCTTAATTTTGTTAATTCTGTGGTAAAATAACATACTTTGTATGATTTCAATTATTTTAAATTCATTGAGTTTTATTTTATGACCCAGAATGCGGTCTATTATTTTTTAAAATTTATCTTTATTGTTGGAAATATTAGAGATGTCCCATTGTTGTTGTTGTTTTTTCCATTGACTCCTTGCACCCTGAATAGGGTCTGTCTTAATGAATGTTCTGTGAACTTTAAAAGAATGTATCACCTGCCCTAGCTAGTTTGGCTCAGTGGATAGAGCGTTGGCTTGTGGACTGAAGGGTCCCAGGTGCAATTCTAGTCAAGGGCACATGCCTGGGTTGCAGGTTTAATCTCCCATGGTGGGTGTGCAAGAGGCAGCCAATCAATGACTCTTTCTCATCATTGATGTTTCTATCTCTCCCTCCCCCTTCCTCTCTGAAATCAAAAAAAATATATTAAAAAAAATAAAAAATAAATAAAAAGAATGTATCTCCTGTTGTCATTGGGTGGACTATTCTTTAAAAATCAATCTAGCCCTAACCAGTTTGGCTCAGTGGATAGAGCGTCAGCCTGCAGACTAAAAGTTCCCAGGTTCAATTTCAGTCAAGAGCATGTACCTTGGTTGCAGGCACATCTCCAGTGGGGCATGTGCAGGAGGCAGCTGATCAATGTCTCTCTCTCATCAATGTTTCTAATTCTCTATCCCTCTCCCTTTCTCTCTGTAAAAAAAAATCAATCAAATATATTTTTAAAAATCAATCCAGTCAAATTAGTTGTAGTCTTCTGTATACTACTGAATTTCCAAATTCATTTTCCAGCAATGATTGAAAAGAGTCTCTTTAAATCTCTAACTACATCTCTGGATTTGATCTTTCTTTTAGTTCTAGTGGGTTGTGTTCCTGCCCCCAAACTCACCTCACCCCCCACCCCTGCCCACCATCCCTATGTATTTTGAATCTCTTACAGTATTAGGTGTGCATTCATTTAAGAATGTTTGTCATCCTGTTGATTTGACTCCTTTGTCATTTGTAAAAGTCTGTCTCCATTCCAAATAATATTCCTTGTTCTAAAATCTACTTCACCTGACATGTAATCTCCCCATCTTTCTGCTGATCAGTATCTGCATAGTATATCTCTGTTCTTTTGCTGTGTTAGTCTACTTGTGTCTTTATACGTACAGTGGATTTTTTTTAGACATCAGATACTCAGTTCTTCCTTTTAAAAATCTCATTTGACAACCTGACTTTTGATTGGGATCTTTAGATCATTTTAAATTAAGAATGGATGTAATTTGGTTTAAATCTATCTTACTACTTTTTCTATTTTTTTCTTTGTTTCCTTGTCCCTCTTTCTGACTTCTATATTTGTTGATAATTTTTATGATTCCATTTTAGGTCCACTATGGTTTATTTCATTAATTTGCTTGTTTTAGTAGTTGCTATAGAGGTTATATTATACATCTTAATCCCATTACAGTCTGCCTTCAAATATTTGTTTCCCCTTCTTATCATTTGCACTGTTTGTCCTATTTTCGTTCTATTTTTGCTATAAACATTACAATATGTTGTTATGATTTTTACTTCATGCAATCAATTCTCTTTTAAAGTGATGACAATGTTGAGAAAATTTATTTTGCATTTCCCATATATTTATCATTCCTGATGTTCCCTGTAGATCCAAAATTTCATCTGTTATCATTTTCTTTTGCCTGAAATAATTGTTTTCACATTTTTTTCAAGTAAGGGTTTGCTGACAACTAATTCTCTTTTTTTTTTCTAAAATGTCTTTATTTTTAAAAAAAATGTTGGTGAGTTAAGAAGGCGAGATAAACAGTTTTTGGGTTATTTTTTGCTTTGTTTTATTTTCAGTACATCAAAGACATCTCTTCATTATTTTCCTGGCATGCATAGTTTCTCATGAGTAGTCCACTCTCTGCATACTGTATCTTTTTTCTTTGTCACTGACTTTCATCAAATATTTTTATGAAATGACTTGATTTTAAAAAAATTGTTTATTTTGTTTGTAATGATTCCAGCTTCCTATAGCTATACATTTACTATATCCAATGTGGAAATGTTTCTCATTATTGTTTTGCCCGCCATTATCCTCTCCTTCTGCAATTCCAATTACACATCATGTTAGGCTGTTTGATACTGTATTTATGCTCTGTTCATCTTTCCAATATTTTCTCCTCTGTGCTTTAATCTGAATAGTTACATCACTGTATTTTCATATTATCATAATATTATTTCCTTCAACCTACTTGAATACATGGACAGACTTAAAATAATTCTCTCAATGATCTTTCCTGCTATTTTAATCATCTATGTTATTTCTTGTGGGAACCTCTTTCCACGTCCCGCGTGGTTCAGGGTTCCCGGTTCAGGGTTCGGGTTCTGAAGGAGGCCGCATGCAAACGAAATGAGAGACTAGAAAACATTAATTTGGTGATATTGGGGGGCCAGGCAGGAGCCTTCCTCTAGTGGAAAGGACTGCCACTTGCTCTGGCCTTTTTCTCCCTTTTATTAAGGCTTTGGGACACACCCCTAGCCTTTAGGCAGGAAATACCAAAAACAGAAATTAACATGAAACAAACAGATAGAGGTTGCTTCAACCAAAAATGTTTCAACTAAACTGAGTAATTAGCTCTGACCTTTCAGAGCAGTTAAGGTTGACCAGCCTTCTGGCCTCCTGTTTACATCCACCTAGTGAGAACAATATTTGGTTTCCGACAATTTCTGGTTCTACTTTTATTGATTGTGTTTCAGCCTAAGTGTGAATCAAGTTTTTCTGCTTCTTTGCATCCTTGACATGACATTGTTGGATGTTCGATTTTTATGGTGCTTCTAAAACTAATGTTGATTTTTATTTTTGCATGGAGCAAACTTTCTTGGAACATACTCAAAGGTTGTTTTGAAGACCTTTGAGAGTGGGTCCAGAGGAGATTTGCTCTAGCCCTAACTCAGTCCCATCATTAAGGCAATACCTTTCTGGCACTCTGTCCATTGCCCCATGTACTATGACATCTTTCTATTCAGGCTGTTGGAAACGCAAACTACCCCCAGTGTTTATGAGTTCCAGAAAATTCTTTCATCTACTGCCATTCATGGTTGTTCTCCCTCTTGTGGAATTTCTTCTCTCATGGGTTCAAGTCAGTTCGTAGCCAAAGACTTAGAGGACCTTTACACAGACCTTCAGAGCCCTCTCTTTCTGTGTGTGCAGATTCCTCATCTCCAAACTGTAGCTCCCTGGTCTTCCTGACCTTTAATAGAGCTCTCCTTAGTGGACCACGCTCTGTTTGGACACTCCCTGTACACACTGCAACCTGTATGATACACTTGAAATGTTCTAACAGAGTAGATTGTAAGTGTTATCACCACATGCAAAAAAAAAATGCTACTATGTGAGCTGATGGATATGTGAATTTGCTTGATGGTGGTAATCATTTCACAACATATGCATATATCAAATCATCACATTGCACACTTTAGATAGTCTATAAAATTTGTATTTGTCAATCATACCTCAATAAAGCTAGAAAAAATAAAAAGTGAAAAAGTCATTTTTTTTTTCTGGTTTTGTAATAGTATAGGTTGGGATAGTAAATCTGGTCTCTCCCTAGCTCAATCTTAATCAGAAGTAGTAGATACAAAATCATAAATATTTAAAAGGGGGGGAAAAGGAGTTATTGATTATAGATGTTATGTTTATTTACTAGAAAAACTTAAGAAAGTAAATAGGGAAATCACTAGATCTAATAAGAGAGCTCATTATAGAGGCTGATTATAAAATATTTATAAATCTCAGTCATAAATTATAATTTTAAAAGAGTCCTTTCACAATACCAACAAAAATATCAGTTCACTACATGAAGACTTAAGAAAGATAAAGGAAGAAGTATTTCTGAAGAACATTAAGTAAAGGAACATCCTGTTTCCTGGTGGCAATATCAAAAATATAAAATAAAACTTCTCTCTATATGTATCTATTATGTTATTCAACACTCAAAATAAGAGAATCAAATATTAGCCTTGGGTCACATGATAACATTTTATAACTGTTTTAAAAAACAACTCTTGGGAAATAAGAATAACAAGATATAGCTTTACCTGATAAACATATATCTCAAAACATCCACTAGTATCATAATAATTGTAAAACAATAAAATGTGGTCTTAGTGTCAGGAATAAAATTGGCATTCTCACTGTTACCATTGTTTATCATTGTTCTCTTAGCTTTAACCAATACTTTAGGCTAAGACTTGGGAAACACACTATAGGTTTAAAGGTGAGTTGTAAACATTGGAAAGGAGAAAATAAGTAACAATTTACTGATGACATAACACAAGTTAATTTTCAAAAAAGAAAAAATAAACAAAAATATTGAAAAGCAACTAAAACATGACAAATTAATTACACAAGTTTGGATAGAAATATAATAGAAATTTACTTTAATTCAAACAAGCAAAACTATTTTATATCCTCTATTATTTAGAAATGTACACATAAATGATCGAACGATAAATAAGAGCGAAGCAATGATTATCCCAAAAGTTAACTTAAGAAAGAGGATCATGATAGTAAAGGGTACATAGATGAGTTTCTGAAATGCTGATGATGTGATGTCTTGACCTGAGTGTTGATTAGATGAGTGTATACTTTATAACTACTATTTATGTTTTTGTACTTTTTAAATGCATGTTTTACTAGTCAGTGCAGAATTATATATATTTTTCAATATACATGTATATATGCATGTATATATAAAATCTCATTCATAAGAACATCATGTATAAAAAAGAATCAACAAAGATTTGTAAAATATTTTTGTAGAAGATAAAAACTTTTCATGAGAATCATAAAAGAAGCCTTGAAAAAATAGAGAATGTGTTTTAGATGAGAAAGCTCAATATTCTGGAACTGAAGATTATCACCAAATCTATAAATTTTATGCAGAGTCTCTGAAAATTTTAATGGATCTAAAATTAGAATGAGTCAAAGTATTCCAAAACTTATATGGAAGACTAAGTATTGTAAATACATGCTCTATCTATTAGTAATATTTATTTTCAAAGCCTATTCAGAGAACTGATATGTATGAAATAATTAATGTACAAGAAAACATTTCAAATTGGTGGAGGAGGTAGAAAACTTATAACAGTATTGAGAAAATTCAGGAAAAAGCTAACTGAATAACTTACTTCTAGTTTAAAAGAAATTACTATAAGAAATAAATAATTCAATGATTTTAGGGTGAAGAAAAATTCTACAGCAGAAAGGATATCAGAAAAATCGGTAGATTTTTCAACATATATATTTAAACCCAGCTCACTAAAATCACCATAATCAAAATTATAAGTCTGGTAACAATCATGTAGCATACAGACATATAAAAGAGTTTTCAATAAATGAAAGATGGACATCTACTAGAAAAATGGGCAAAAGACATTAGAGGGTAACTTGCAAATGAAGAAATAATAACTACGTATAAAAAATAGCCTCAAAAGTTTTGTAAATTTTGTAATCAAAATTATGTAATTTAAACTTATTTCATCTATCTTAATGTAGAGAATGAAAATATTATATTCAGTGTTGTCTAGAGTGTGAGGAAATGGAAATTCATATATACTGCTGAATAAGGCAGGAATTGGTATTTATAAGACACAATTTGACTATACGTGTACTCTTTTACCCAACAAGTCCTTTCTTAGAAAAGCACATTAAGGAAACATTTGGACAAGTGAGAAACACTATATGCAAGGATCACAGCTTTATATAATAGTAAAAAGATAAGAAACAGTATAAATACTCAGCAATAGGGAAATTGTAAAATCATTAGAAATCATTTATAAAACATTGGTGAAAACAGCATGTATTATATAGTCCCTTTTTTTCAAAAAATAATATGTATAAAAATTATATATATATGTATGCATTGAAAAGTATTCAGAAGACTAAGCAGCAAGATTTAAACATAGATATCAATACATGGCAGGATTTTGAATGACACTTTATCATTTTCTATTTAATAAGAATATTTGGAAAATACAAATGAAAACAAAGAAATACATTCCATCTATTAGGCTGAAAAGAGTTTTTAAAATGTGGATTCAGTGTTGGTGAGAGAATGGGTAGGTATTCCATTTCATATACAACTTGTGAAATTATAAATTGATCAGAGTTTTCATAAATGCAATTTTCACATGTATCTAAAATAATATTGTATTTAATACTGAAACATTAGCAATTTTAGGAGCCTGATTAAAAAAATAATATAATAGCCACAATGGAATTCTATGCAGCTATTAAAAATGATAATGCATATTTATCCTTAGCAACGTGGTAGAATGTTCATGGCACTTGTGAGAAAAATATATAAGAGCATATTTTTGGAATCTAATTATTGTTACTAGTAAATGTGTATCAATGACCAATACCTTGGATCCAGTAAAGGTATACACCTAACAACTACTTAAGTTAAAATAGCAAGAGGAATTCAAACTGTCCTATGTCCCTGAAGCTACCCAAAAAGCCACAGAACCAACTTCTTGCCCTTCTTTCTGATATGATGTCGAAGATATTTGAAAAAAATCACATTCCACTCTTTCCCACACACCCAACCGAACATGCATTCTACTGTGTGATTAGATTCGGGGGCTAGCCTCATGTGGCCAGGATATTTCCACGTTGCTCACTCTCCCAGGAATATGTTTCCATCTGATCATTAGCGTGAACATCTGGCTTAACTCTGACCTTTTTGGTGAAACCACCTCACCAAACTGGTCACTTCTTACTTTACCTTAAAAGCTAATTAATATTTCCACATAGCGTTATCACACAAACTGGCAGATAGTTCCACCAACGTTTATTTTATACATAATGGAAGACAGCAGCAGAGATAATTCCACAAATGAAAGCAATAGTGTGCAAACTCAGTAAGTAGTGGTTTCAGAATGATGTTGTTGTTTTTTAATGTTATTTTATACATACATACATATCATTTTCTTCTACTCCTCTACCCTCTGTCCCAGTTCGGAGTTCTCACAAGCTAGCAGAGTGATTCTGAAAGACACATGGGCTTTCACGGTTTCACATCCACTTAAGCTGAAGCACACAATAAAAAATTATAAAACCAAACACAAACACAGTTGGCTTATGTTCTTAGGCTGTGGCTTTACTGTCATTGCTTGGCCAATGTTTCTACTGTGATAGGAGTGAGGATTCCAAGATTGGGTCCAGAGAGGAAATGTATTCAGCTGAGGCCTGGAGAATCGCTTAATGAAGCAGAGAGTGGAGAAATCAGAAATATTTTCTTCTTGGTGTTTGTGTTTTTGCCTTCGGCAAACATTCCAGTAGTAATAATAGTAATGCTGTGTCTCTAAAAGAATTCATGATTATGGCTCGTTTGTGTTAGCGTCTCTGGACGAGAGGCCCCCGTCTGCCAGTGCTCAGACACTCATAAGCGCATACTAGCAGAGACTTTCTATTGGTTACTGAGCGATACCGCCTCTGGCAGAGTAGCAGCAAGTCTCTCTCAGGGGAAATTGCTAATGTTGCTATTTTAATTTGCAAATCACAGTTCTCTGGATGATGATGTGATTTCAAATAACCCAGACAAAAACAGACGCTAGTGTAACAAGCTAAAAAAAAAAAAAAATACAGGCAAGAAAAGCAAACAAAAATATTTTTAGTTGTTCCCTCTAGCTGTATAATTGAAATATCAAATCTCCCACAATCATCTTGCAAGGGTTACGTCATAGATATAGGCACTGATTTAAAATGCCATCTGACGTGAGTCCCAGTAGAATCCATTCTCATATTTGACCTACTGCCACCTAGAACTGAAAGGTTAAGTACAAAAGTAGATGATATTTACTAGTAAGCATGATGAAGAAATAGCCTATCTAATAAAAAAGTAATATGCAAATTAATCATCACTCTGCTATACCCACAAGCCATGCCCATTAGCCAATCAGGAGTGATTATGCAAATTAATCCCAACCAAGATGGCTGCAGCCACAGAGAGAGCAGGAGGTTTGGGTTTACCTGGCAATGGAGGAAGCCAAGCTTTCCACACACCCTGGCAGGCTCAGGCCTCCACTCAAGGCTACAAAGTTTCAATTATAGAAGATAAATAAATCCCCCCAAAAATGGCAACAGCCACTAAGCTGGAGAGAGCTAGAGGCTTGGGTTGACCCTGATGATGGAGGAAGCCAAGCTCCCGCAGCCCTGGCTAGCCTTGGTCTCCACTCCAGGCTACAAAGTTTCAATTATAGAAGATAAATAAATCCAAGATACCAGGGCCTCCATTTGGGTTGCCAGGGGGTGTATACAGCAAACCACCACAGACCCCTCTCCCAGGCCACCCCATGCCCCAAGGGAACCCTCACCCTGATCGCTTCAGAGAAAACCAGCTGGCCCCCATTCTCTATCCTATCTAATAAAATATTAATATGCAGATTGACCATCACTCCAACACATAAGATGGCTGCCCCATGTAGTCAAAGATCCTGCCCCCATATGGACACAAGATGGCCAGCAGGGGAGGGCAGTTGGGAGGGACCAGGCCAGCAGAGGAGGGAAGTTGGGGTGACCAGGTCTGCAGGGTAGGGCAATTAGGAGTGACCAGGCCTGCAGAAGAGGGCAGTTAGGTGTGACCAGGCCTGCGAGGAAAGGCAGTTAGAGGCAAATAGGCTGGCCAGGGGAGAAATTAGGCATCAATCAGGCTGGCAGGAAAGTGGTTAGGGGGTTAATCATGCTGGCAGGCAGAAGCACTTAGGGGGAATCAGGAAGGCAGACAGGCAAGCAGTTGGGAGCCGGCAGTCCTGGATTGGATCGGGCCTAAATGGGCAGTTGGACATCCCTCGAGGGGTCACAGATTGGAGAGGGTGTGAGCTGGGCTGAGGGACAGCCCCCTCTCCCCTGCACAAATTTTGTGTACTGGGCCTCTAGTACCTTTATAAAACTTATTTAATATGGCTTATTTATTGTGTGTACTGACTGGAAGATGTAAGAGTTTTGCAATATTTTTACCTTTAGGATAATAAATAGCTTATGCATGAATAGACACACACACACACACACACACACACACACACACACACACTAGAGGCCTGTTGTACAAATCTGTACACGGGTGGGGTTGGCCTGGCCAGCGATCAAGGCCTATTGAGGGGCCAGCAGGTGGGAGGGAGGAGCCATGGGAGGTTGGCTGTGGGAGCACACTGACCACCAGGGGGTAGCTCCTGTGTTGAGCATCTGCCCCCTGGTGGTCAGTGTGCATCATAGCGATTGGTTGACTGGTCATCCCAGTTGTTCAGTCATAACGGTCACTTAGGCTTTTATATATATAGATATTATGTATTTGTATTTTATTCACAAAACCCATATTCCATAGAAACCAATTAAACCATAATATGAAAATCACATTTATGGGTTGAAACACACATCAACAGACTATTAAGTCCATCTGTTCAAACTTTATATTGAACCATCTGAAATAATATAATTAGAAAATGTACCTAACTCAAATAAGAAACAAAGCAGTAAGATTAATTATAGAAACAAAACACTCCTTCGTTAAAGCTTAGGGCTTTATACAATTGGCACTGAACACCACTGTGATTTTATTATTATAAATGAAAATAAAAACACATGCCATTGGACATTCAATATTATTATTGGGAAGTCACCCTGTATCATTCATTTTCAATGGATTTAAGAGAGAGATTCAGGACTGTAATAACTGCTCAATGCTACTTGGCATTTACTCGGGATCATCATAAAGGCAAAGCAATTAGATACATCACTCCTTGGGTAGAAACTTCTGTCTTTTCCCAGATCCCCTTCTTAGCCCAGCATACGTTCGGGTGAAAAGGACAATGGCTTAGCTTCGCTTAATCCCCTTATAGTTATTCAGTTCTTGGAATTCACAACTCTGCTGTCATATTCCCAACTTTATACCTATGAATTGCTGCCTTCCAACCAGTGAGTCGGGGCTTCCTGATAGGTCCCAAAGTTTTATTTATTTGATCAAACAACAACAATTTTCTCATTGTCCTTAACTTGTTTTTTTATTATGGACATGGAAGATGGTATTGATGAAAAAGAAAGGAGAACAATAGCTGGTGTGTATGCACGTGTACTAGTACATGTATGCACACATGGGCGCATATAAAAATGACTCCACATAAAATTATGAATGATCTCAATCTTTCTTTCCTGAAATTTCTTCCTCCTCGGTGGCATTTTTCTGGGAAGCGGAACCCTGGTTCCTCTTGGCTATGGGGTCTTACCACATGGTCCCTGCATCTGGGATTGCCCTCCTGGGACCACAGAACTACAGACTTCATATATTCCTCTGTGTTTATCTGCTCAGGATTTCCTAATTGAAGTGGGGGGAGAGGGAGACATCTCTACTTGGGCATTTCATCCCTCAAATGTAAAAATCTATTTCTATCTGTTTGACTCTGAATATGTATGCATATTGTCTGAGAACGAAGATGTGGTACAGAGTTTGAAGGAACATAGTTTCCCACGCCTCAAGGTTACAGAAAGAATTAAACTCGTATCTCGAGGTACCACTGTATTCAGGAGGCCAGGGAGCTGATTCTCATAACCTCTGGAGAACTGTGAGGATGTTCAGCACTCAGTCTAGACAAAAGCATTTACCTAAAAATTGCTTCTGGTGACACCAAAGTTAACATAATAGAGAAAAAAAATAGCCAAGACATGCAAACCTGCCACCCAAGGAATTTTGGAAATCCTTATGAAAGTTTCATGGAGAGTGAGGCTCTTGGGAATTTGTATGTAAAGGCTCAGAATTTAAATATTCCACATAGAGGAAAAACGCAGTGTCCAAAAAAGTGGTCTATCAGAACACTACGTCAGAAGGGAAAACTGAGGTATGTTAAAGAAAAGTATGGACAATTTTGAAGGGTGATCATTTTACAAAGTACAGTGGTACCTCGAGATACGAGTTTAATTCGTTCTGTAACCTTGAGGCGTGGGAAACTATGAGACACTCGAGTCACAATAAACTGGTGGGTCATATGCAGCCGGCCGATCCTCGAGATGACTCCTATCTCAAATGTTGCTCGTATTTCAAAGCAAAAATCGCTCACTCGATGGCTTGTATCTCAAAAATCTCGTATGTTAGGGCACTTGTATCTCGAGGTACCACTGTAGAGGCATCTGAAGAAGGTAGAGTTGGGGCAGGGGCAGAGAATAAAACCACAGTAATAGATAAAATCAATAACATTCTGCTTTTTAAAAAGAGAAATAAAGGATGAAAAGTTCAAATCAATGACCCCTGGAGTCGACTGAGAAATGTCAGTAGGAAAGGAAGCTGACTGACAGGTTCAGCTGGGGATGCAGGGGAGGAATAACACCGAGCAGAATTTGCTGCCTCTTTCTTCTCCCCCAGACTTCACCTCACATCTGGCTTCCCCTGGCTATCAGTCAGGGTCCAATCCAGTGGTAGAAATAGCACACAGTGCCGAGACCGGTTTGGCTCAGTGGATAGAGCGTCGGCTTGTGGACTGAAGGGTCCCGGGTTCGATTCCAGTCGGGGACGTGTACCTTGCTTGCGGGCACATCTCCACTGTGGGGCATGCAGGAGGCAGCTGATCAATGTCTCTCTCTCATTGATGTTTCTGACTTTCTGTCTCTTTCCCTTCCTCTCTGTAAAAAATCAATAAAATATATTTAAAAAAATAGTACACAGTGATTTAATCAGGGACAACCTCACCGAGAAGAAGTGGTCAGGGTATACACACAGGGCCCATGCTCAGGAGGGTTTACGCTTGGAATTGACACTGTGGATGCTGCTTTGAGATTCTCACTAATTTTACCTTCCAATTTGCATTTTGTGAGTGAAGCCCATTGGGACAAGGGCATGTTTCAAGGGCTGAGAGCCTCAGCTCACAGGTGACTCTCCTGTGGATGCCTCCCTAGACTGGGTTTTCAGACACCCCCACCTCCCAACTCTGGGGCCCCAGACCCTGAAGGGCCTCCATCTCCCCTGCCCAATGCCTGATGCTTCTCCACCCCCGCCCTGGGCCTGGAGACGTACAGACGGTCCTCAGGTGACGTTGGACTTGACGTACATCACTTTGTGGTTACATCGCCATCTCCCATTTATTTATTTAAAAAAAAAGTTCCAGCCGAGACCAGTTTGGCTCAGTGATAGAGCGTTGGCCTGCGGACTGAAAGGTCCCAGGTTCAATTCCATTTGAGGGCATGTACCTTGCTTGCGGGCACATCTCCACTGTGGAGCGTGCAGGAGGCGGCTGATTGATGTCTCTCTCTCTTCGATGTTTCTGACTTCCCATCCCTCTCCCTTCCTCTCTGTAAAAAATAAATAAAATATATTTTTAAAAAATATTCTTATAACTATGCATGGTGTCAGGCAACCACTGGGAAAGCGGAAGTCAAGTCCGCAGAAAGAAAAGAGGAATAAGCGTTGCAAAGCAGAGGAGGGAGCAGTGGGATGATGCTAACACACCCTCTCAGCATCTCCATTGGATTATGACTTCTGGAGCTTTTGGGGTAAAATTGTATTCTTTCTTCATGAACTCCCATGCCAGCCCCACCCCCCAACTCTGCCTCTCATCCCAAATGGCACTTGTTTCCCTTTAGTGGGCACAGACCTCACTCAACTCCCAGATCTCTACTCAATGCCGGGGATATGGCAAAAAGATAGAAAATAAAACCACTAAAATAGGGCTGAAGATCTTAACTGTGAAGGAGGAAAAGCAATGATAGTAAGCGAGGTCAGCCTGCACTATGTAAATTTACTTTTGCACAGCTAACAATTTTCCTAAAAACCTGATACTGGTCCCAGGCCTTCAAACACAGTTTCTTGTGACTTGTAATGTTGTTGCAGTCTACAACTCGAATATGGTCACTGCCCAAGTCCACAAAGCAAAGCAGAGGGTCCTTGGGAAATTCCTAAGCCATGCAAAACCTCGCCCCGGGATTAGGCCCACATGGTCATAAGAAACTCTTATTGTCTACACTAGTTGAAACTTGCAATCTAGCAAGAAGCTTAGAAATGAAACTATAAAGGGATTTTAATTAGTGCAGACTTGACTCTTGAAAGAGAGTTCATCTGAATGTGTCCCTGAAGAACAATTAATTCCAAGGTTCCTACAACTAGAATTTTAGCCTCAAAGATGCGCCGCCACGGCGCTTGCTTGCTGGAACCCTGTGAGGTGGTGCTGGCGTTTATTCTCACCCATGGTGTCAGCTCGTCTCTGACATACGTATCCCCTCCCATCTTCAGAAGGGGACTGTGTACCTTCTTCCCAAACGTGTGACAGCACACGCCCCATCTCCAAATTGTAAAATTAAACTCTATTTCCTGTGTCAGACAAGAAGGAAAGACAGTAGCCACTGGGGAGAAAATTACCCTCCTGAGCATGCGCCACCCCTGTTGGTTTTTGGGGGGCCTGCATGAGCAGAAGAGATGAATCTAAGCCAGGCCATTTCATGAGAACTGAACTTGGTTCTAATAGAGAAATTGTACCGAGGGTCAAATATAATCAATTTTTCAGTGTATTTTTTTTCATAAAAGGATTCATCCCGAGTAACATTTTTATTATAGCGTATTATTATTTCCAAAGATCTTATATAAATTAAAATCTAGGGTTATAAGTGAGATATCAATTAACATAAGAATCAATTTAATGGTAATTTAAATAGCTAACTGGTATAATTTTTGCATAATGAAGTGGCCTCTGGGCTTAAAGTCCTAATCATGTCTAATTAATTTAAAGGATGTTACTCTTTATTATCAGTGAAATTTCTGACAGGTGATAAAACATTTAGGGTTGCCATCGCAAACTTTTTACATCAGCTGTGCCGTAGGCTGACAAGCCATAGATCATCCCTCTGAAAATACCTATTTAGGAAAACACACACACACACACACACACACACACACACCCCTCAACTATCTCTCTAAAGTTATGGAACTGCTATTTTATCCGTGAAAAGAAAAGGAATTCTATTCATTAAAATAATAAAAGAGGTGACATTTTATTTTCATGATCTCAATGGCTATAATCAACCTTCACCGGGAATAATTGCAAATTCAGAAAATAATCTTCAGAACCTCTTGGGTTTATATAGTACGGATACTGCCAGAAACGTGAATATACTTTCTGCTGTCGATGACAATAAATAAAGGAATAAACAAATAAATCTTGATCTCTTGAGGCTCAGATAGCAAATAAATCTAATAACAGCTTAGGTAAAGGGCTTGCCATTTCTTTAAAATAGATAAGTGTCTCCCATGAAAAGGATGCTCAGTAATGTAAGGTGCCTCTCCACAAGGCAGCCCCCGCTAAGCCCACCAGCCACAGAATACGATGTAAAGACCACCCCTCCGTCCTCATTTCAGAATGGACAGCCTGACAGACGTGGCTGGGCAACTGCTCCTCCCCCTATATAGCTCCCTTCTCCTCCCCCCACCCCCAGTAGTTGGTCTTGTCAATGGGCAGTGTCTTAGTGTCCATTGTCTGTTACCCCCATCCACCCTGTGTCGTGGACATCTGGGCCCAGCACCCCCGGCCAGTGAGGGTGGTGACTTCTGGCCACCCCCACCCACGTACCTGCCCCGGAGTGCTCTGTGTATAAGGATGAATTCGAGTTGTCATTTTCACTGAATGTTCATTTATAAGGATTTAACCTGTTCTCGCGTCTGTCTCCCAACTACAGTAATCTTTCGTGTGTCTCTCTGTGGGGTTACCGTGGGCCCCGAGTTTTTTTTGTATGGAACCACTATCCTCCAGCCCTGCCTCCGGGGCCAGGAGCTGGGCCTGCCAGGCCCAGAACTCTGTCCAATAAAATTCTTGGATGTGACTGGAAAAATAATAAATAAATAAATAAAAACATTCCAAAAAGCGCTCTAACTGGTTTGGCTCCGTGGAGAGAGCCTCGGCCTGTGGACTGAAGTGTCCCAGGTTCTATTCTGGTCAAGGGCATGTACCTTGGTTGCGGGCACATCCCCAGTGTGGGGTGTGCAGGAGGCAGCTGATCGATGTCTCTCTCTCATGGATGTTTCTGACTCTCTTTCCCTCTCCCTTCCTCTCTGTAACAAATCAATAAAATATATTTTAAAAAAAAAGAAAATCCCCAAAAGCCCCTTAAGAGGAAAAACGGTAGCCACTATAAAGAAAAATAAGGAAGAAAAGTCTTTCAGGCCTCACTCAGGAGACAATATTTTCCTTCTTAAGAACGGAAAGGATATGAGCTTAAGAAGGAAAGCCTATAAAACCTCTCCTGTTACAACAGGATATATCCCCAGGAAGAGCAGGCAAAGGAAGCCATACAGAATGTTCCCACCTGAATGCCCGTTAAAGTGGGGGATTTGTGAAGCAGCAAGTGAAGGAACAATGAGAAACAACAACCACAGAACAATGTTAGGTACTAGACATCTACTTCTGAGCAGTGTCATGTGGGTCAAAGTAGGAAGTTTTTGTTGTTGTTGTTGTTTTGTTTTTTAAATATATTTTATTGATTTTTTACAGAGAGGAAGGGAGAGGGACAGAGTTAAAAACATCGATGAGAGAGACACATCGATCAGCTGCCTCTTGCACGCCCCCTACTGGGGATGTGCCCGCAACCAAGGTACATGCTCTGGACTGGAATCAAACCTGGGACCTTTCAGTTAGCAGACCAATGCTCTATCCACTGAGCCAAACCAGTTTTGGCCGAAGTTTTTTCTTTGCTTTTAGAACTGGACTTTGTTCCATTGCATATAAATAAAACCCAGGCTGCAAAGTTTTGTAATTAACCAGGGGATTGCCTATGGCTAAGCTGGGAGCACATCTAACTCCCTTCAGTGGTCCTGCCAATCCTGCATCAATTCAGGGCTGCAACCCTAGGCGGTTTGGCTCAGTGGATAGAGCATCTGCCTGGGGATGGAAAAGTCCTGGGTTGAATTCCAGTTAAGGGTGCATACCTGGTTGCAGGCTACTCCTCCGCCTAGGCCCTAGACTGGGCTCATGCAGGAGGCAAGCAATGGATGTGTTTCTCTCTTATCCATATTTCTCTTTCCCTCTCTCACTCTCTCTAAAAATCAGTGCAAAGATATCCTAGGGTGAGGAATAAAAAAATAAAATAAAATCAGGGCCAAAACCAGTTTGGCTCAGTGGATGGAGCTTCGGCCAGTGGACTGAAGGGTCCCAGGTTTGATTCTGGTCAGGGGCATGTACCTTGGTTGCAAGCACATCTCCAGTGGGGTGTGTGCAGGAAGCAGCTGATCGATGTTTCTTTCTCATCGATGTTTCTTACTCTCTATCCCTCCCCCTTCCTCTCTGTGAAAAATCAATAAAATATATTAAAAAATAAAAAACAATAACAAATAAAATCAAATCAGGGCTGCTGTGTTTCCCAAACGAACTGTTGCAATCATGTCCTAAATGGGTGGCTTTCAGAAGTTGCTGCATCTGAAAGTGAGCTTATGAACTTCGAATTTTCCACTGCCCAGGCCACACTCTAAACTGATGAACTCCAAATCTCTGGGGCTGAGATCCAAGCACAAGTATTCCTTTAAGTTTCCCAGGTTATTACTATGTGCAGTGAGTTTGAAGAGCAATGTTCTAAATATTTTCTGGCCTCTGAGTATCCTTCCCTGTGGCCCATCCTCTTCATTCCCCAAGAACAATGAAACTCACCTGCAAAAAAACCCTTTCAAAAGCTCCCCATTGCCTACGGGAATGTTCTCAAAGTGCATTGCTGACCAACAGAATAGCTTTAATCTGCTTATGAAAACGTAGATCCCAGCCCACTTTGCCTGGGGGAAGAGGGGAGAGGAGGAGGGCAACAATTTGCATTTTTAATGGTCAGACCAGCTGCTGCCCATGATTCTTAAATTTGAGAACCTTGCTCTCTAGGATAAAGGTCAAATCCTTTATCATGGCAAAAGGATTCTCTATCTTTGGTCTTTGCGTAGTTCTCCAGAGCCTAGTTTGCTGAACCTCCTCCACTTTGCTCTCTTCCCAAACTCCAACAATTCCAAATTCACGCCTTCACATATTGCCTCCTTCGCTTAGAACATGCTTGGGTAAGTCACTTCATCCGTTTTCTCACCTGTAAAATGGGGATTGTCATATGCTTCATTGTGGCCGTTTGAAAATCAACTGAAATACTATATTTGAAAATGTCTAGCCCTGGGCCTTGTCCAAAGTAAATGCTTCATACTCATTCGTTCACTCATTCCAGAACTTGTAAATTCTGAGTGTCTAGGCAGAGCTGTGCTTAACCTAATGCTAAAGAAGTATCTACTGAGGAGTGATGGCCTGAACCTGGGATGACAATCCTACTACAGTAGAGTCAGCATATTTGCAAAATGGAAAAAAAAAAAAAGTGGTGGTGGTGGTGGGGGATGGGTTAAGTTGTCATACTATTAGGATTTCACAGGCCACCCATCAAATGTACTAAAAAATAAAATAATCCCTCAAAAAATGGGATGCCTGATCTTCTTAGTTCCGAGGCAGCTTAGTCAAGAGTGAAGTTTTAAGAATTGAATAAATAACTGCATATATTAAACACTGGGTTAAATTCAGAATCTGGCCGAAAGGTCCTTGCAATCTAAAAAGAACAGCATGCA
>PVJN01003966.1:0-94809 GCA_004026805.1 Lasiurus borealis | reverse complement strand
GAAATAAATATTTCACAATATATAATTACATATTGTTTTTGTGATTAATCACTATGCTTTAATTATGTTCAATTTGTAACAATGAAAATACATCCTGCATATCAGATATTTACATTACAGTTCATAACAGTAGCAAAATTACAGTTATGAAGTAGCAACAGAAATAATTTTATGGTTGGGGGTCACCACCACATGAGGAACTGTATTAAAGGGTCGCAGCATTAGGAAGGTTGAGAACCACTGCTCTATGCTGTTTTGAATGGTAATGGATCCTTCTTTTTTATAACTGCATAGTATTCCACTATGTAAATGTATCACAAATTTTTATCCATTCATCTATTGGCAGGCACCTGTGCTATTCCTAGATCTTAGCTATCTTAAGTAAAATTTCTATGAACAGAGGGGTGCATATATTCTTTCTAATTGGTGTTTTGAGATTCTTAGGATGTGGAATTAATGGCTTAAATGGCATTTCTATTTTTAATTTTTTGAGGAAACTGCACCAGTCTGCATTCCTACCAACAGTGTACCATGATTCTTTTTTCGCCCCATCTTTGCCAGCACTTGTCATTTGTTGATTTATTAATGATAGCCCTTCTATGTGTGAGTTTGTACCTTATTGTAATTTTAATTTTGCATCTCTCTAATGATTAGTGACATTGATAATTTTTTTCTATATTGATTAAGATATTACATATGTGTGAGCATTTTTTCATATATCTCCTACCTATTTGTATGCTCTCTTTGGAGAAGTGTCTATTCAGGTCCTCTACCCATTTTTTAATTGGATTGTTTGTCTTTCTTTTGTTGAGTTGTGTAAATACTTTATATGTTTTTAAATTAACCCTTTATCAGATCTAAAACAAAGACTCCAAAAATTTATATGGGACCAAATAAGACTCCAAATAGCCATAGGAATCTTAAGAAGGAAGAACAAAGTTGGAGGAATCACAATACCAGATATCAAATTATACTACAAAGCTGCTGTAATCAAAACAGCCTGGTACTGGTATGTAAACCAATGGAACAAAACAGAGAACCCAGAAATCGACCCAAGCCATTATGCTCAATTAATATTTGACAAGGAACATACAATGGAGTAAAAACAGCCTATTCAATAAATGGTGTTGGGAAAATTGCACAGGTACATCCAAAAAAATGAAACTAGACCACCAACTTACACCATACACAAAAATAAACTCAAAATGGATGAGATTTAAATATAAGTCATGAACCCATAAAAATCTTAGAAGAAACCATGGGAAGCAAAAAAATCAGCCATCTCATATAGCAGAATTTTCACCAGTACATCACCTAGGGCAAGAGAAACAAAGGCAAAATATAAATAAGTGGGACTACATTACCCTAAAAGGCTTCTGCACAACAAAAGAAACCAGCATTAACCCACAGTATGGGAGAACATATTTGCCAATGATACATCTGGTAAGAAATTTGCATTTTTAACAAATTCCAAAATTATGCTCATGATGCTGATCTGGCAACAGTTACTTTGTGAACAACTCATATGGACCATTGAAGACTTAGGAAACAAAATGAGCAATATCACAAAGATGGAATCAACATAAGGAGTCTGGCCTGTCTGCAATATAAATATAGCTATTAAGCTACCCTGACTTGCTCCTTTGAAGACAATCTACCTCAGTGCATCCTGGGACTGATCTGTTCTCCTAGCTCTGAACCACCTACTATGTGGCACAACCTCAGCTGAACCTGAGACAGCTGCCAGCCATCCACCCAAGTTAGAGACTTAAGAATCCAACAGGAGTCAATCACTTACTTCCAATATTACTACAGTTTGTGTCTGTGGAATTCCTTATTGAGGTCAACTGAGTCCATAGGCTGTGCTACAAAGCAAATTTTCTTTAAGGTTCTCAAGTATCTCATTGTTTTATAAGACATTTTAAGAATGCTTAGAGCACAATTTTCTTTTGCAACTATTTAAAATCTTATTTCCAAAGGATTATAAAAATCAAATTTTTAATTCTCTTTCAGCTAATGTCAGTCTTTAATCTATTGTTACTCCCTGGGACTCTGGTGAGTTCAACTTCAAGCGATAGAAGACTTTTGCCTCACAATCTCTCACCAGCAACAGACATCTGCATATCTAAAACCTATCTTGTGTTTTTTATTTAAAAAAGTGAAAAGCCTGAGGCTTTAATCAATATTTTTCTAGATTGATTCATGAACCTTGACCTACATGCTACATTTGAACTCATGGATTATAAAGCACGTTTAGTGAGGTAATACTGCATTTTGTCTTCTTTGTCTTCCAAGTAAATAAATTGATTCATTAATAAAGTGAATAGAGTGTCTAACGAGCAACTGTCATATGGAGACTATATTATCTAATTTGGTTGGAAACCATCAAAAAAGAGACTGTACCTCTATGCATCTTTATCTATTCATCTATCTGTGTATCATCTACCTATTATTCACTCTATGAAGAATACTCAATTTTAAATTCAGTAATGGTACCAGTAGGACCAAACTAAAAAAAATTGTTATGTTTCAAAAAGCAAATGGAATACAGAGAGGAGGAGGAGAAGGAGGAGAAGGGGACAAGGAGGGGAGGAGGAAGAGGAGGAGGAGGAGGAGGAGGAGGAGAAGGAAGAGGAGGAGGAGCCAAAAGAAAGATAAGAAATATATTTTAAAGATATAAGCCATTAGAAACTCATTTGGATGTTTCCCCTTGCAAGGAGACATTAAAACATGGGAAAGAGCTTCAATCTTCCCTCTTCCTACATTTGAAAGGACTTAATGCCTCAAATCAAACCAAAGGACAACTTGCATTTTAGAGGTAGCCCCTAAATGTTTGCAGCTATTCATAGAACAACCACCACAGGAGACATAAGGAAGGAAGGCTGCAATCTTCCAGGATGTTCTGAATATATTTATTTCCTTAAGATTATGTTTACCTTTTAAAAAGAAAGTAATCCCTAGCAATGTGGAACACATATAAAATAGAATAACTCAACTTTAAAAATGTAGGACATTCCAATTAGAAACTAGAAGTATTTCTAGTAAAGATAGAGGAAGATTAAAAGTTTTCAGCTCAGCAAAAATGACCTGCTAGGCTAGCCACACTCCAGGATATCTGCTAAGCATTTATTTGTCCTAAGATATTTTCTCCTAATTTATTCTATTCCTATGACCTACAAAAATGTAAATGCAAGAATAAAAGTAAATGTATGATTTGCATTTGTGTACAATAAGTTGTTAATAACTCAGAATCAGCTAAATTAGACTCCCATAAAATAATTAAGTTGGGACTGAAGTTTCTAACATCTCTATAACATAACATAAGATACTTTGGGAGGACTTTATTATATCAATTTTTTCTGTGCAAATGATACTCCCAATGGAAAAAGAACCTCATTTAATTTCATAGTTAAGCAATAAACTTCTCCACACTGGTTAGCTCTTGTGGCTATTTCTTTAAATTCAACATTCCAAACTGTTTCTGACTCAGAGATGAACTCCACACTCCATGCCTGTGTCTTCTCTCCTTATCATGTTCTCACTTCCAGCCAAGAAAGTTCCTCAAGAACACCAGCTCTTGCTCTCATGAGAATCAGGTGGGAAAATCTGAATCCAAAAGCAGAGGAAAAGAAGAAACTGAGAGAAGGAGTCAGACCCCAAAGCAGCCTGCTCTTTAGGGAGAGCCAGCCACACTCACTGCCATTCCTCCCAAAGCCTCTCCAACTAAACTGTGCTCATTTCCTAGGGTTACTACAACAAACGACCACAAATGGCTGGTTTTATTTTTTTTTTTAATATATGTTTATTGATTTCAAAGAGTAAGGGAAAGGAAGGGAAAGGTGGAAACATCAATAATGAGAGAGAATCATTGATCAGCTTCCTCCTCCTAAATACCCCCATCCTGGGATTTTAGCCAGCAACTCAGGCATTGCCCTGACTAAGAATCCAATTGTGACCTCCTGGCTCCTAAGTCAAAGCTCTCAAGCACTCAGCCACACCTGCTGGGCACAATCTGGGTGGTTTGCAATAACAGGCATTTATTCTCTCAGTTCTTGGGTTTGGGATGCCAGAAACCCAAAATCAGAGCATTCCTGGGCCACACTCTGGAGGAGAAGGCTCTAGAGAGGAATCCACCCTTGCCTCTTCCAGCTTTGGCAGCTCCTGGTGTTCAGCTTGTGGCAGCATCATGCCTATCTATGCCTCTGGCCTTTTTTTCTGTGCATTAGTAGAGTGCTTTTTAGGGTATAAAGTAGTTCAAAGTATGATCACTACCCCATTTGATGGTCATGCTCCATAATAGAGGTGCCAATATTCTCATTTTACAGAAGATATAGCTTAATTCAAGGTTACCTAGCTAGGTAGGAGATCATAGTCTTAATTTCAGGTTTTCTAAGTTCATGTTATATGATATCAAACTACTTCTTTCTTCCCTCATATACACAAAGGCTAAAATATTTTCAAAGCATTTTTAATAAATTTATTGAAGTAACATTGGTTAATAACATCTTAGAAGTTTCAAGTGTACAATTTTATAATATATCATCTGTTCATTGCAGTGTGTGTTCATCACCCAAAATCTAGTCTCCTTCCATCACCATCTCTTCCCCCAATACCCTCTCTATCTCCTTCACTCCCCTTTCCTTCTGGTAATCACCATACTGTTGTCTGTGAATCTGTTTATTTGTTTTATTTGTTCATTAATTGCTTTCTGTTTCATAATTGAGAGTCTAGAAATGAGCTCACATCTACACGGGCAATTTGTTTTCCACACAGGTTCCAAAAACAGTTCCCATTTTACAAAGGAGCCCTAACAAAGAATGCAACAGCTTAGCTACAGGGGAGATCACTGGCACCACCCAGACCAGGCATTTAGATACAATCTAACTTTCCCATTCTATTGACTCAGGAGGGGCTGTGGAAGCCCACCACAAAAGCCTGGTAGTGAAGTATCCATCATATATAAAAACTGCTGTTTGAAATTTTAACCTTGCTATTGGCTTCGGTAAATGTTTGCTTGCTTAAATAATAAGGAAAATGAGACTATTCTCACTTCAGAGAGGCCATTAAACCTTTCCTGGACAAAATTATCAGTGCTGGCACCAGGCCAGGCCTTTGGTTGAGGTCTCAAGGCCTCAGCACATAGGGGCCCTTTAAGAACTTGCAAAGGGCTGGGAAACATTCCATATTTGGGAGACAAAGAAGGTAAAAGCATATAAATATGGAAAATTTCTGAATGTTGGGGCCCAGAATTTGAGAAATATTTTTCTCTGGACCCACGTGCGTAATAAATGTAACTCCAAACTCTCCGAGCATGATTTGATTATTCTGGTTTTCTGTAACAGTAGTTAGGAAACAGATTAAAAAAAAAAAAAAAAACAAAGGATATCAAGGGAAAGCTTTCTTCATATTCACTCACTCAGGATTTGGAGAACTGACTTCCTGAGTCACTGTACTAGTACATCTGAAAATAAATGGGTTTCTCCTACAATGAAGAAAGGAAAGCCTCTTTACTAAATGATGTTGAGAAAACTGGAAAGCCACATGCAAAACAATGAAACTAGACTGGTCTCTTGACATCATAAACCATTTAACTCAAAATGGATTAAAAACTTGACTATATTGCCCAGTTGGCAGGACTCTGTGGTTGAGTGTCGACCTATAAAACATGAAGTCAGGGTTCAATTCCTAGTCAGGGCACATGCCTGGGTTGTGGGCTTTATCCCAGTGTAGGGCATGCAGGAGGCAGCTAATCTATATTTCTCTCTCATCATTGATGTTTCTATCTCTCTCTCTCCTTCTCCCTTCTTCTCTGAAATCAATAAAAATATATATTTTTAAAAAATCTTGACTATAATACCTGAAACAATAAAATACCATAAGTACTAAACTTATGGATATTCATCTCAGGGGGTTTTTGTGAACATAACCCTAAAGGCAGGCAAAGTAAAAACACAGGTAAATAAATGGGACAACAACAAACTAAAAGTCTTCTGGATAGCAAAAGAAACATCTACAAAACAAAAAGTCAACCAACTGAATGGAAAACATATTTCCAAATAATATCTGATAAGAGTCTGATATAAAGAATATATAAAAAATTAATATAACTCAACTATAACAAAAATAATCCAAATAAAAATGGGCAGAGAACCCAAATAGACATTTTTCTAAGAAATCAAACAGGTGGCCAACAGATAAATGAAAAGATGCTCAACTCCACTAGCTATTGATGGGGAATACTAGACATTTTTGAGGGGCTAGCAGTCTGAATCTGTGCCAGTATCCTGCCTTCTAAAGTACACTCTTGCTAGCTGATAATTAATTATATTGATGCCTGTCCTGTCTTGCAGAACATGTTCCAAGAATTACTCTCATTTTACAAAGGGGCCATAAACAAAAAATACAACAGCTTAGCTAGAAGGAAGGTCACCAGCACCACTCAGACCAGGCATTTAGATACGATCTAACTTCCCCATTTTAATTGATTCAGGAGGGGCTGTGGAAGCCCACCTGGTAGTTAGGAAACAGATAAAAACAAACAAACAAAGAAACCACAGGATATCAAGGGAAAGCTTCCTTCATATTCACTCACTCAGGATTTGGAGAACTGACTTCCTGAGTCACTGTACTAGTACATCTGAAAATAAATGGGTTCCTCCTGGATCTCCAAGTACTCCCTGCATATTTTTAGTCACCTGGTAAATTCTCTAACACTATAAGTAAAAATAAAATCAAAACCATTATGCGGTACCACCTTACACTTACTAAAATAGCTATTACCAACAAGACATGAAATAACTTGTTGGAGAAGATGTAGAAAAAAGGAACCCTTGTACACTATTGGAGGGAATATAAATTGGTACAGTCTCTATGGGAAACAATATGGAGTGTCCTCAAAAAAATTAAAAATAGAGCTACCATATGATGTAGCAATCTCTCTTCTGGGCATCTCCCCCCAAAATTTGAAAACATTTTTAAATAAATGTACCCCTATGCTCATGTAAGCATTATTCAGAATAACCAAGACAGGGAAACAACTTAAGTATCCTCTGATGGATGACTGGATAAAGAAGATGTGGTACATATATACAATGGAATACTAGTCAGCCATAAGAAAGGATGAAGCACAGCCATTTGCAATAGCATGGATGGATCTTGAGAGTATCATGCTAAATGAAATCAGTAAGATGGAAAAGAACAAGGACAATATGATGTTATCCAGATCTATACTAATAATAGAGGAATATGCAAATTGGTCGGGATACCATCACATAATGACTAATCAGGATAGGGGTGGGGCCATGGCTACGGTGGAGAGCTCTCAGTACACCTGTGCTGGGAGTCCAAAGGGCATGGAGCAGAAGGGAGAGCAGGTAGGTAGTTAGGGGGATCATGCCAGGAGGGGAGAGCAGATAGGCAGTTAGGGGGATCAGGCCAAGAATACACAGATAGGCAGGTAGGGGAATCAGGACAGGGGGAAGAGCAGTTAGGGCCATCAGGATAGCAGGGGAGCAGTTAGGGGCATCAAGCAAGCAGGCAGGTGAGTGGTTAGGAGCCAGTGGTTTCAGATTGCAAGAGGGATCCCAGATTGGAGAGGGTGCAGGCTGGGCTGAAGGACCCCCTCTCCCCCCTTGCATTAATTTTGTGCACCAGGCCTTCAGTGTGAGATATAAAACAGAAAGCAATAAAAGCATTTCTCCATTGCAAATGAAATACTACCAATTAGAGATATCATGGATCTTCTCTTATTTAAAAAAAAAATCAGTATATTCTTGGGGTGGCTTTATGACAGCTTCCTCACCTAATGCTGAGAGCAGTGGTTCTCATCCCTGGTTGCACATCATAACCTGCTAGGTGTGGGGCTCAAGCTTTTGCATATTTAACAAACTATCCAAGGATTCTACCCCGGTACAGCCAAAGTCAAGAACCCTGGACTATGGAGGTTTTTTAGACTGTATTCTTACTATTTGACATATTATACAGTAGAAAACCTTTCATTGTTATGGTTTTATAAAAGTAAAAGCAATAATTCCAATCACATCTCTTATACAAAAATATAATATATTCTTTTTAACCAGAACTATTGTGAAAATAGGGCATGAATACGATGCTAAATGTTGGGTCTACTTCTGGTCAGCAGAATTCCTGACTACCCCTTAGGCCCTCCTCAATGCCAGGCAACATCTAGTCTCCAACTCTATGACCAGATGTCTAGTGCTCTGCTAGGGAGAATGGCAGGCAAATGCTTCTATCCCTGCACCTAGTTATTTTGTCACTTTTTTGACTTTGCTGTTTTACTGGTTTCTAGAGTACTAGGAGCTTTCATTGAAAACAACACCAGCACTTACTTATGAGCAAGTCTGAATTTGGTATAACTATTCTTTTAATCCACAGCAAGCCAGAAGGGCTTGAAAGAATGGGTTCTCGGCTTCAGGTGGCAGAGAGAATTTGGGACTAACTACTGTTGAGATCATCCTTATGGATGCCCTTTCTGCCTTTGGAAACTTGAAAGGCACCACGTGGAGCAGAAATTATATAGAAGACCCACAAACAGGAGTCCAGAGAAACCACACATCTCTGCCCTTACCTTCTGTTGATTTATACCTCCTTCTGCTTTGGAGCTGATCATCTCAGTCATTTTGCACTTAAAAGAGTGTATCCATAGGACAAAGGGGAGGATGGAGAGAGTTGAAGCATTCAGAAAGAAAATATCAAACATGCATGTGTATGACAGTGTGAGTGTGCACACATGTCAAGTTAACAATGCCATTTATATTTGGACCAACTGCAGTTTTATAAATTAGAGTTTTATGGTGGGAATAAGGAGATAAGCACTTTTATAGTATCACTAGAGGCCCAGTGTACGAAATCCATGCATGGGTGGTGGGGTGGGATGTGTGTGTGTGTGTGTGTGTGTCCCTCAGCCGAGCCTGAACCCTCTCCAATCTGGGACACCTCAAGGGATGTCTGACTGCCCATTTAGGCCCAATCCATTTTCATGTTTTCTCTCTAAATGGGCATTTGGACATCCCCCTCACAATCCAGGATTGCTGGCTACCAACTGCTTGCCAACCTGCCTTCCTGATTGCTCCAGCCACTTCTGCCTGCCAGCTTGATCACAGCGTAACAATACCCTGCCAGCCTGTTTGCCCATAACTGCCCTCCCCTGCAGGCTTGAATGATCCCAACTGCCCTCCCTTAGAGGCCTGGTCCCTTCCCAACTGCCCTCCCCTGCTGGCCATCTTGTGGTGGCCATCTTGTGTTAACATGGAGGCAGCCATCTTGTGTGTCAGAGTGATAGTCAATTTGCATATTACTCTTTTATTAGATAGGAGGATAGAGGCCTGGTGCATGGGTGGGAGCAAGCTGGTTTGCCCCAAAGGATGTCCCACATCAAGGTGAGGGTTCCCTTAGGGTGTGAGGTAGCCTGGGTGAAGGGTCTGTGGTGGTTTGCAGGCTGATCACATCTCCAAGTGACCCAAGTGCTATCTGGGATTTATTTATCTTCTATAATTGGAACTTTGTGGTCTTGAGTGAAGGACTAGGCCAGCCAGGATGTGCAGAAAGCATGGCTTCCTCCATCACCAGGGAAACCCAAGCCTCCTTCTCTCTCCAGCTCTGTGGCTGCTGCCATTTTTTGTGTGATTTATTTATCTTCTATAATTGAAACTTTGTAGCTTTGGGTAAAGGCCTAGGCCAGATAGAGTGTGCAGAAAGCTTGGCTTCTTCTATTGCTGAGGAAACCCAAGCCTCCTGCTCTCTCTGTGGCCACAGCCATCTTGGTTGGGTTAATTTGCATACTTGTTCCTGGTTGGTTGGTGGGCATGGCTTGTGGGTATAGTGGAGTGATGGTTAATTTGCACATTACTTTTTTATTAGATAAGATTGCTATGCATATATAGTCAGTATTTTTCTTGCCAATTTTAATTGCAGTTTTAATTTGGATGATTGTCTCATTGCATTCTCTTGACTGTCTGACTTAGTTTTTCAACATTGGATTTGGAAAAGGTGGAACATAAAGTACTTTAGAGTTAAAATAAACTTCAGGTAGGTGTATGGTGTGGTGGGAGGATGGGAGATCATGTTGAACCTTAGCCAATTCATGTATTTTTCCATTGCATAGGTTGCATGTAATGCAAGGTCCCAGAGAAATGTTAACTGAACCAAGTCTGGGAGCTTGAGAAAGTCCAGGTTGTCTTTCCAGAGAAAGAAAATTTACACATAGTTTTCAAGTATACATCTAGGATAAATAAATGGGCTGAGAGCCAGACTGAAGTTTCAGTCAGTGAGAGAGCATCAGATGTTCAGAGAGTGGCTTTGTAGAGAAGGGAAAGAAAGAAGCTGGATGAGAGAAAAGAATCTGTACAGAACATCTCAACCACTCCCCATCATCTCTCACCTTTACTATGGCTGTAGGCATGGTGACCCAGCACTGACTGCTGAGGAGCCTACGAATCAGGTCCAGAGAGAAGCCTGAAGAGAGAAGCAGGGTCTTATCTGTAGCCTCTGTTGATCATCACTTGCCTCTCTCTTTAGCTCTGGGCTAGTCAGCAGTGATCAATCTGGCAAGGGAGCAGTGTGGTATCAATGAGGCTGGTAGGGGAATGGTTAGGGGATGATTAGGCAGGCAGGCAGGTGAGCAGTTAGGAGCCAGTGGTCCTGGATTGTGAGAAGGATGTCTAACTGAGAAATCAGGTATGGTACTTCTAGGTATGGTGATTTAGAAGCTTTCTGACCCTCCCACCTCATATCCCACCCTGCTTTACACCACATATCCCAGGTAGTTCCTCAGACACACCATACCATTGAATGGATCCATATCATACTGTTTGCTATTCCAGGAATGCCATTCATCCACTCACCCAATTAGCAAGCTGCTCTTCATTCTGCAAAAGATAACCCCCTCTGTGACCTCTTCCTACATTAATAACTATCCCCTGGCATTTTTTATGGACACCTATGCATTTCTGCCACTCAGCTTATTACATTGTAACTTGATTTCTTCACCACAATGAGATACCACCTTACACCTGTTAGAATGGTTATTATCAAATAATACTAGAGGCCTGGTGCACAAAATTCATGCACTGTGCAGGAGGGGGGCGGTAGTGTTCCTCAGCCCAGACAGCACCCTCTCCAATCTGGAACCCCTCAGTGGTTAGGAGCCAGCAGTCCCAGATTATGAAAGGGATGTCTGACTGCTGGTTTGGGTCCAATATGACAGGCCAGCAGGAAGGGCAGTTGGGGACAACCAGGCCTGCAGTGGAGGGCAGTTGGGGGTGATATCTGGCCAGTAGGGAAGGGCAGTTAGGGGTGATCAGGCAGGCAGAGGGATCGGGCCTAATCAGCAGTCGGACATCCCTTTCACAATCCAGAACCACTGGCTTCTAATTGCTCAACTGCCTGTCTGCCTGATCACACCCTAACCAGCCTGATTGAGTCCTCACTGCTCCCCTGCCAGATCGATCACTGCTTACCAGGTCCAGAGCTAAAGAGAGAGGCAAGTGATGACCAACAGCTGCCACAGAGACTACAGAAAAAAACCCTGTTTTTCTCTTCAGGCCTCTCTCTGGGCTTTATTTGTAGACCCCTCAGCATTCAGTGCTGGGTCACCATGCCTACAGTTATAACAGTCAATCCTGGGTCATCCATCACGACAACCCAGCACTGACAGCAGTACTGACTTCTTTGGGTCGAGCCTCTGGTCATGATGGACCCAGGGTTTTTATATATTAGGACAAGAAATAACAAGTGTTGAAAAGGATGTGGAGAAAAGAAAACCCTCACACTGCTAGTGGGCATATAAATTGGTATAGTTACTATGGAAAACAGTTTAGAGTAGTGGTTCTCAACCTTCCTAAGGCTGTGACCTTTGCATACAGTTCCTCATGTGGGGGTGACCCCAACCATGAAATTTTGCTACTGTTATGCATCGTGATGTAAATATCTGCATTTTCGGGTGGTATTAGGCGACCCCTGTGAAAGGGTCGTTTGACCCCCAAAGGGGTCGTGACCCACAGGTTGAGAACCGCTGGTTTAGAGGTTCCTCAGAAAATTAAGAATAGAACTACCATGTAACCCAGCAATCTCTCTTTTGGAAACCTACTGACAAAAAATTCAGAAAATGTATTCAGAAGGATACATATGTTCTTTGCAGCATTAATGGTGGCCAAAAGTTGAAAATGACTTGTATCCTTTACAGGTGACTGGATAAAAATTATTTGGTGTGATTCAGGAAGATGGTGGCAGGCAGAATGAAGGTGAGGGAGAGGATGTGAGCGAGTGAGGAGGTGAAAGGAGAGTGTGTGAATGTATGTAGTGTGTGTGTGAGTGAGGGAGGGACAGTTAAATTAGCCAGGAGTAGCAGGGACTGGCAGACCAGGTTCTCCTGGACAAGGAGAACCTATCAACTCTGTGGACATTCACCAGGCTGCAGGATTCAGGCATGGAGCCCACGCCATCTTGAAGGGGAGAGCAGCCTCTTCTAGGAACTCATCAACACCATCATTCAAACAGGCCTTGGTTCTGCCCACGACCCAGCAGCCACTCCAGCCAAAATCCTGCTGCCCTACCTGCAGACCTGCAGCCCCTAAGACCTCCACCTCTAAAGGTGCATGCCTCCCACAGCAGTAAGTGCAACTTCACCCCTCCCCAGTGGCAGACCTCTGGACACCATAGTCATGCATTTCCAGTGCACAGGCCTTCTAAGCCCACAGCTCTACCTGCAGATCTTGAATGCCACTGTGAGCCCGAGCTGGGCACGTTCTTATACAAACAGGGATGTATTGCCCAGCGGTAGAAACTCTGAATTCCCCCTTCCTGGTTACCTGTCCATAGACACTTTGGTCGCACAATTTCAGCACCAGTACCCTTCAGAATGTGTCAATGCGCATGCTGGCAAAAGCACCGAAGATGCCCCTGTGAGCCGCCACTGAGAGCGCACATATCCAACCACAGACACAGAAGCAAAAACTGAGTCTTCCCACCCCACAGCTGCAGAATTCTAGACACCACAGTCGCGTTTTTGAAGGGAACAGGACTCACAAACCCACCATTCCACAGGTGGCTCCTGGGTGCCTCCTTGAGCCTCAGCTGAGCATACTCATATCCAAACAGGGGCACATGGTTCTGGCAGTATAAATTCTGAATTCCCTCTTCCTGGATACCTGCCCACGGACACCTTTGTTGTGCAGCTTCAGCACCAGGGCCTTTTAAAGTGCATGCACCATGGGTGCCCCTGTGAGCCACCACTGGGTGCATGTGTATCCAACCATGGCTGCAGCAGAAAATATTAAGTCTTCCCACCCCACAGCTGCAGAACTTTGGACACCACAGTGGTGCCTTTCTAGAGAGCTGGCCTCCTGAGCCCCACCATCCTGATAGGTGGCTCCTGGGTGCCTCTGTAAGCCCACACTAGGCATGTGTAATTTCAACCAAGGGCCCAAGGCAACAAATATTGGGACTTACCCCTCCCCAGCTGCTGAATTCTGGACACTGCAGTTGTACCTTTCCACCATGCAGGCCTACAGAGCTTGCTGTCCCTATAGGTGGCTCCTGGGTTCCTCCTTGATCCCCAGCTGAGCATACTCATATCCAAACAAGAGCGCATGGCCCCAGCAGTAGAAATTTGGAGTTCCCTCTTCCTGGCTGAATACCCACAGACACTGTGATTGTGTGGTTTCAGCACACAGGCCCCCTGAGGCCGCTGCCCCAGCAGATGACTCCTGGGTGCCTCTGTGAGCTGCCACTAGGTACACTTGTAGCCAATCAAGGGCTCAAGGCCCCAGCAGCAGAAACTCGGATTTATTCCTCAGCTGTTGAACTGCAGTCACTGCAGTTGCATTGATCCAGCTCACAAGTTCCAGCACACATGCTGCCCTGGCAGGCATCCCCTGGGTACTTCTCTGAGCTGCCACAAGGTACAACCCTGGCTGCTGGCATGCAGTCTCTACAGTAGCACCACTCCAGCACAAGGGCCACCTGAACCCATTGCCCCTGGAGATTGCTCCTGGGCACTTCTGTAAGCAGCCATTGGGCATTCATATCTAACCAAGGGTGCACATCCCCCAATGCAGAAACTGTGACTTCTCCCTTCACAGGGTTGGTGGCACACCACAATCATTCCAACCCAGCATGTGGGCCCCACAAACACACATCCCTTGCAGAGAACTCCGGGGCCCCTCTGTGTGCTGCCACTGGGTGTGTGCCTTTCCAACAGCTCCCTCAGTAAGATCCACAACATCCCCTTTGCCCCAGCTACTTACTTCTGGATAGCCTGCTGCTGGATCCTGAAGCACTTTGTGATTCAGAGAGGGAAGTAACTTTGGCCACAGTCCTATTGCCTCAGCCACAGACTATGAGATATTCTCCCTCCACTGTCACAGGCTCAGGGCCCCTAATAATGAGTTTGAGAGTGACGCTAATCCAGCAAGAGTCACACCACACTGGCCAAAGTCACAGTTCCTGAAC
This sequence comes from Lasiurus borealis, assembly GCA_004026805.1. Classification (NCBI taxonomy): domain Eukaryota; kingdom Metazoa; phylum Chordata; class Mammalia; order Chiroptera; family Vespertilionidae; genus Lasiurus; species Lasiurus borealis. Next base: position 80,340 of record PVJN01003966.1, on the reverse strand, counting down.
CTCAGGCCATGAGACTCCTTCTTCACAGGCTGTGGACTCTGTGAATCCACAGAGACCACATACCAGTGAGACCTCAGAAAACTTTTTCCACAAGAGCTGGAACCACAAAAACAGCTTGCACAACAAAGGTGAGGGTGATTCACATTGCTAATCCATGAAGAGACTTCATCCAAGAATAAAGAAAATAACATTTAAGATCCAACTATGTCAAGAGAACCCAAATAGCTCAAGTAGTGAGCTCCACTAGATTACCAAGCCCAGGAGACCTGAGAGATCACACCAGTAGCACCATCCCCAAAAGAACTTGGGTAGAAAAGCAATTGGATCTAAGACATAGAAACAATTAAAACATTATAACAAAACATGGGGAGACAAAAATGCAATCCCCAAAGGAAAGAAAAAGAGGAATCACGAGAAAGGGAGTTAAATGAAATAGAGGCAAGTAATATGTCAGAGAAAAGAATTCAGAGTAATGGTTATAAGGATTCTCAAATATCTAAATGACACACATAATCAATGAGAATTATAAGGATATGAATGAGAGTGTCACCAACATGAAATGGAACCAAGAGGAAATGAAAAATGACATAGCTGCAATAAAGAATACAATGGAAGGCTTAAACAGTTGACTAGAAGAGAGTGAGCACCATATTAGCAAAGGTAGAAAAACACACACACAAACACAGCAGCAACTGGAAAGAAGACTTAAAAAGCAAGAGGAGAGCCTAAAGGAGCTTTGGAACAACACAAACAAAACAACATCCACATAACATGGGTATCACAAGGAGAAAAAGCAAAGCAAGGAAAAGAAAACCTGTTTGAAAAAATAATGACAGAAAACTTCCTTGATATTAGAAAGAAAAAACTTCACAAGTCCAAGAACCATATAGAGTTCCAAACAAGATGAACCCAAAAAGACCAACACCAAGACACATCATAATTAAATTGGCAAACATCAACGACAAAGTAAGAATCTTAAAGGCTGGTAGAGAGAGACAGAAAGTTACCTATTAGGGATCTCCAATTAGAACATCAAGTGATTTTTCAACAGAAACACTATAGGCCAAAAGGGAATGAATGAAATATACAAAGTGATGCAAAGCAAAAAACTGAATCCAAAAATACTATACCCAGCAAGCTATCATTCAAAATTTAAGGAGGAATCAAGAGATTCACGGACAAAAACAGGCTAAAAGAGTTTATTATCATCAAGCCAGCAATGCAAAAAATGTTAAAGAGACTGTTATAAAAAGAAGAAACAGAAAGGCAAGAAAAAACACAAACACTAAGAATAAAAATAATGTAAAACAAGTACTTACCAATAATAACATTAAACATAAATAGATTAAATGCTCCAATCAAAAGACATAGAGTAGCTGAATGGATAAGAAAACATGACCCATATATTTGCTGTCTGCAAGAGACCCACCTCAGAATAAAGGATTCACACAGACTTTAGTGAAGGGGTGGAAAAAAATATTTTTAGGCAAATAAAAATGAGGAAAAAGCTGAGATTACAATACTTATATCTGACAAAATAGTCCTCAAAGTAAAGGCCAAAACAAGAGATAAGGAAGGACACTACATAATACAAAAAGGAGCAATTCAACAAGAAGATATAACTCTAGTAAACATATATGTACCCAATATAAGAGTACCCAAATACATAAAGCAACTTCTGGAAGATATCAAGGAAGAGATCAATAGAAATACAGTCATAATAGGGGACTTTAATATCCCACTGATACCACTGAATAAATCCTCTAAACAAAAAATCAGCAAATAATCAGCAATTTTAAATGACTCACTAGATTAGATGGACTTAATTGACAACTTCAGAGTATTTCACCCCAAAGCTACAGAATATACATTCTTCTCCAGTGCACATGAGACATTTTCAAAGACAGACCACATATTAGGACACAGAAAAAGTCTCTTCAAATTCAAGAAGATATAAATCATAACAAGCATCTTCTCAGATCACAATGGCATAAAATTGAAAATCAACTACAATAAATACAATAAAAAATATTAAACACCTGGAGGCTAAATAGCATGCTATTAAACCATGATTAGGTTACCAAAAGATCAAAGAAGAAGTAAAAAAAAAATCCTAGAATCAAATGACAATGAAAACACAACAATCCAAAAATCTATGTGACACAATGAAAGCAGTCCTAAAAGGGAAGTTCATAGCTTTACAGGCCCACCTCAAAAAATAAATAAATAAGAAGAAAAAAATAGTAATAAATTATCTAACCTTGCAACTTAAAGAATTAGAAAGAGAGCAACAAGAAAATCCCACAGTATCCAGAAGGAAGAAGATAATAAATGACATAGAGACAAAAACAAACAAACAAACAAACAAACAAACAAACAAAAGCATGCAGACACACAATATAAAAGATCAATGAAACCAGGATCTGGTTCTTTGAAAGAATAAACACAATTAATGAACCTCTAGCCAGGCTCACCAAGAAACAAAGAGAGAGGACCCAAATAAGCAAAATCAGAAATAAAAGAGGGGAATTAACACCCTATCCCACAGAAATACAAAGAATTATGAAAAAAAAATACTATGAATAGCTCTACTTCAACAAACTGAACCACCTCGATGAAATGGACACATTCCTAGAAAAATACAAACTTCCAACACTCAATCAGGAAGAATTAAAAAACCTGAATAGGCCAATTACTACTAGTGAAATTGAAACAGTAATAAAAAAGCTTCCAGGAAACAAAAGCACTGGACCAGATGGCTTCACTGGGGAGTTTTATCAAACATTCAAAGAAGAACTAAAACCAATCCTTCTCAGACTATTTCAAAAAATTCAAGAGGAAAGCACACTTCCAAACTCTTTCTATGAAGCCAGCATTACCCTAATCCCAAAACCAGAAAAGGCCCCACAATGAAAGAGAATTAAGGCCAATATCCCTAATGAACATAAGTGCTAAAATCCTCAACAAAATTCTAGCAAACCAGATACAGCATTACATTAGAAAGATCATACAACGTGACCAAATGATATTTATTCCAGGAATACAAGCCTGGTACAATATCCACAAATCAATAAACATGATGCATCACATAAACAAATTGAAAGACAAAAATCACATGATCATATCAATTGGTGGAGAAAAGGCATTTAACAAAGTCCAACATCATTTTCTGATAAAAATGCTCAGCAAAATGGGAATAGAAGGGTCATACCTCAACATAATAAAAGCCTTATATGACAAACCCACAGCCTACATCATACTCAATGTGCAAAAACTAAAACCATTTCCCTTAAAAACAGGAACAAATCAGGGATGCCTGCTTTCACCACTCCTATTCAACATAGTATGAAAGTGCTAGCCACAGTAATCAGACAAGAAGAAGAAATAAATGGCATTCAAATTGGCAAAGAAGTAAAATTGTCATTATTCGCAGAAGTCATGATATTGTACATAGAAAACCCTAAAGACTCAATCAAAACATTATTAGGCTTAATAAATGAGTAAAGCAATGTAGCAGGATACAAAATTACCATCAAGAAACCTATGGCATTTTTATACACCTATAGTGAACTTACATAAAGAGAGATTAAAAACACAATCCCATTTGCCATCACACCAAAAAATTTAAGATACCTAGGAATAAACATAAATAAGTTTATTCCTAGGTATCTGACCTCTACTCAGAAAACTACAGGACATTGAAAAAAGATATATAAGAAGACATGAACAGATGGAAGAACATACCATATTCATGGATTGATAGAATCAACATCATTAAAATCTCCATACTACCAAAGCAATTTATAGATTCAATGCACTCCCCATTAAAATAACAATGGCATATTTCATAGACATAGAACGAACTCTCCAAAAATTAATCTGGAATTTTAAAAAAGACCCCAAATATCTGCAGCAATCCTGAGAAAGAAAAACGGGGTAGGAGGGAATCACAATACCAGATTTCAAGCTGTATTACAAAGCCACTGTTTTCAAAACTGCCTAGTACTGGCATAAGAACAGGCATATAGAGCAATGGAATAGATAGAGAACCCAGTAATTGACCCAAATCACTATGCTCAATTAATATTTGACAAAGGGGGCAAGAACATACAATGGAGTCAAGACAGTATCCTCAATAAATGGTGCTGGGAAATTTGGTCAGATACATGCAAAAAAAAAAAAAAAACTATATCACCAACTTACACCATACACAAAAATAAACTCAAAATGGATAAATGTAAGATGGGAAATCATAAAAATATAAGTGGAATCCAAAGGCAACAAAATCTCAGATATATGCCAAAGCAATATCTTCACAGATACAGCTCCTAGGGCAATGGAAAATAAAGAGAAAATAAACAAATAGGACTACTTCAAAATAAAAAGCTTTTGCACAGCATAAGAAACCAGCAACAAAACAACAAAAAAGCCCACTTCATAGGAGAACGTATTTCCCAATGTTATCTCCAATAATGGTTTAATTTCCAACATGTATAGGAATCTCATACAAAAAAGGATAAACAACCCAATCAAAAAATGGCCAAGAGACCTAAATAGATACTTTTCAAAAGAAGACATAAGGGAAGCCAAGAGACATATGAAGACATGCTCAAGGTCACTAATCATCCTAGAGATGCAAATCAAAACAACATGCGGTACCATCTCACACCTGTCAGAATGACTATTATTAACAAATCAACAAATGACATGTGCTGGGGAGGATGCAGAGAAAAAAGAACCCTCTTGCACTGCTGATGGGAATGCAGACTGGTACTTCCACTGTGAAGAACAGTATGAAGTTTCCTCAAAAAACTAAAAATGAAACTCCCATTTGACCTAGTAATCCCACTTCTAAGACTATGTCCCAAAAAAACTAGAAATACCAATCAGAAAGGATATATTACTTTGAGGTATAAGCACATAATGGAGTAGATGTCATATTTTAAAGATCTACATTTGAAACATGAAATGTTATTAGCCAATGTCACCAAAAATATTTTAATTTTCAAAGTATGTCCTATGTTCATAGAAGCACAATTCACCATAGCTCAGATTTGGAAACAGCCTAAGTGCTCATCAGCAGATGAGTAGATTAGAAAACTGTGGTACATCTATACAGTGGAATACTACGCTGCTGTAAAAAAAGAAGGAACTCCTACCATTTGCAACAGCATGGATGGACCTGGAGAGCATAATGCTATTGAAATAAGTCAGTTAGAAAAAGATAAATATCACATGATCTCACCCATTTGTGGGTTATAATGTACAACATAAATTAATGAACAAAATAGATCCAGAGACAGAGAAGCATTCATCAGATAGTCAAACCTCAGTGGGAAGGTAGGGGGGTTGAGGTGGGGTTAAAGGAGAGTGATCAACCAAAGGACTTGTATGCATGCATATAAGCATAATAATTGATGTAAATAACAGGGGGTGAGGGTGAAGGCATGAACGGGCAGGTGGGGAGGCAATGGAGGGATGACACATATCTAATACCTTAATCAGTAAAGAAGAAAATGATTTGGTGCATATATAAAATGGATACTACTCAGTCATTAAACAAATGATGAAATACTGCTATTTGTGGATCTTGAGAATATAATGTTCAGTGAAATAAGAGAGACATAAAAGGGCAAGAACCATTTTATTTTAATCACCTGTGGAATATAAAAAACAAAACAAGCAAAAATACAAACTCATGTAGACAACAGAATGGTAATTTATCAGAGGAGAAGGAGAGGATGAAGAGGGCAAAGAGGATCAAAATATATGGTGACAAAAGGAGACCTGACTTTGAGAAATAATCACATAATGAAGTAGATGTTATATTTTAAAGATCTACATTTGAAACGTGTAGTGTTATTATTAACCAATGTCACAAAAAATATTTTAATTTTCAAAAAATGAATGCAAAATTTAAAGTTTGTGCATAATCTGAATTTTTCAGGGAACAATGCCCCTGCAGATTTATCAAATTCTCAGAGGGGTTTGCAGCTCAAAATGAGGCTTTGAATCACGATTGTTGAAGATATATGGACTTTATGTCTGTCCATTAATTTCACTTTTCTCAAATGAAACTTTGATAGTTCACTTACACAGTGCTAATCTGCAGCACAGATACAAGCACAATGTAGGCTTTCAGTAAGTGTGTACAGGGTAAGTGTAAGTTGAGCAGGAGAAAGTTTGTGTTAGAAAGGCTGACAGGACCTAAAGTCTGTGGCTTTAAACAGTCATCTGGCCTGAAGACAGTTGAGGACCCTGCCAAGGAAGAGGTCCTGAATAGGAAGTGGGTGAGAACGTGCCCAAGGGCAAGGTCTAAACTGTCCCCAAGTAATAATTTATAAATCCCTCTGTCTAGATAAATGAATGATCAAGAGCTCAAAGTTCCTCATTATATGTCAAGATTACCATGATTTAAGTGGCTATCACAGCATTTGCCTTGAGGAGTATGTCAACATATCAAATTATGTATGGTTGTTCAATGGCAGTAGTTGGCAATATTGATATACATTTTCCTCTTAAATGAATTGATCACTCATTTAGTTGTCATCTTGAATCTGCTACTGAGAAGAGAGAAGACAAATTGAGTCCATTTTTCAAATTCAGCAGTTATTTATTTTGTTAAGCACAACATATTCATCTCTGCTAGTTGTCATATGGCAGTAGGAGAGTCAAGCCACCCGGTTGTAAAACTAATTAATGGAAACAACCTTTCAATTACTAAACTGGCAGACTGGCATTGCCAATTATATTATCATGGGAATAGTGAGTTGTGAAAAATATCATTGAAATAAATCCTTGAAATAAACACAGATTTCTTAGGGTGGTGAGCACACAATACAGTATACAGATGATGTTTTATAGTATTGTACCCCTGAAACCCATGTAATTTTACTAACCAATGTCACCCCAATAAATTCAATAAAATTAAAAAAAAATCCAGATTTTCATTGTATAGCAGAAAAGGGATTTAAGGTGCTTTTTATCTAATAGCATATTAGTAGTTGCATTATTTTTCACATTTTAGCTATTCCCATATCATGTAAACACGATCCAAGAAAGATATCATTTCTGGCATTCTGCTCAGGAAACAATAAACTCTGAATAAATTACTTGCAAATTGTCTGCTGAGAAGTGGGGAGGGGAAAAAAAATTGGAAAACCTTTTTGAAAGCAAAGAAAAAGAAAGAGAACAAAAAGAGAGAGAGGGGGGGGAGGGAGGGAGGGAAGGAGGAAGGAAGGAAGGAAGGAAGGAAGGAAGGAAGGAAGGAAGGAAGGAAGGAAGGAAGGAAGGGAGAAAGGGGAGAAGGAAACAACTTTCCTCTAATAGCTTATAATTGTTCAAGAATAAGACACCTCCATGCTGATATGGCTGATCCCCAAAATGGATTTAAAGACTATCCCTGAAACATGAATTCTTATATCCTGCCACAATTTTTTTCTCCACCCATCTTCCTTCTAAATTAAAACACTGATCATTCAAGTTTCTTTCTTTGCATCAGAAAGCCTCCAAAACAGCACCATATTATTTCTCTTTAAAGATTAGAAGGCTCTGCTAGTCAAAAACTATTATAAATGTTTACCTAACAAACATAGAGATCAGGGTTTATTCCATCCTCTCTGTTTAAAAGCACCAGAGACAAAATATGAACTTCCTAAAGACCACTTCAACATATACTGCTCAGTTATATGTTCCTTTCAAAATGCTTTTCAATTTTTTTAATGAATCTTGTTCTTTTCTTTGACAAGAAATTATTTTGTGCAAAGCTATTCTATAATGAGTTGCTCATTGAATAAAACATTTGAGGAAAAAGTACTTCATACATGCTAATAAATGACTAGCCAGATCTGTTATTCCAAAATCTTTTTGTGAAACACCTTCAGTCATCTAAGGGGAGAACTATAGAAACCTCTGTGAATATCATTTTTGGTACAGTAGTAAACATTGTCAAGCCAAAGTATTATTTCTGGAGATTTAATTGTGTGGATATTTTTCTTGCTCTACAGAAATAAATTTTACTGAAAGCTCTAATATATATATGAGTCATAAACACAGGATCCAACACTACAGTTGCATGCTTTACTTTACTCACCTTTCCCTAATCCCAGCCCTATTCAATCCTGTCTTTATTTGAAATTTTGATACTTGTTTATTATTAACTAGGGGTCCAGTGCACGAACTTTGTGCACAAGGAGGGGAGGGGTCCTTCAGCCCAACCTGCTTCCTCTCACATACTGGAGCCTTCAGGGGATGTCCGAGGGGAGCAGGCCTAAGCCCCAGTCTGGCCTCCCTTTGTGGGAAGCAACCGGACTGATCAAGGGAAGGCCCCAGCCCCATCACCCTGCTGCTGCAGCCACTGCCAGTCACCACAGCCACCAAGGTGGTTTCATCAATATGATTCCAGTTCCTTTACCATGAAAAAATGACAACTTTCTTTAGGCATTTTCAAGATGTATTTTTCACAGCATATGACATTTCTTTCTTCTTCTTTTTGTAATCTTCACCTGAGGATATGTTTCCATTGACTTTTAGAGAAATGTGGAAGAGAAAGAGAAAGACAGAGAGAAACATTAAAGCGAGAGGAACACTTTGGTTGCTTCCTGCCTGAGCCCTGAATTGGGCCCTGGCCAGGAAGGAGCCTGCAACCTAGGTACATGCCCTTGATCAGAATTGAATCCAGTCCCTGTGGTCAGCAGGCCAAGGCATTATCCACTGAGCCAAACCTGCTGGGGCAGGATATGACATTTCTTAGCCCTCCGGCAGCAGATCTTCATTTTTTTTCTCCAGAAGTGTGGTGGAAAAACCCTAAATCACCTTTTTGGATTCTTATACCCAAGTTACTAAGAATATTACCAGTGGCATACAGGAAGCTTAGCCAATGAGCAGTCAGAAAAGGTGTTTCCTCTGTAGTACACACCAATCGCTGGCTGGGCCTTGCCCAGGCCTAAAGCCTCTGGCTGAAGCATTAGGCCTGGGCAGGGGCCCAGTTCCCTCTGATCACCAGCTCCAGCCCTACCCCCTTGGCTCTGATCACAGGCTTGGCCCTGCCCAGGAGCCCCCTGGCTCAGGCCCTTCCCAGGCTGCTCAGAGCCCATGCAGGGCCTATCTCAGAGTGACCTGGGTGCCAGGATGTTCCCAGGACCCAGGTGCTGGGTGCCTATGTATGCAAATTAACTGCCATCTTTGTTGGGTTAGTTTGATACTCTCTCTGATTGGCTATGAGTAGAGCGGAGGTATGGTCAATTTACATGTTTGTCTATTATTAGGTAAGATATTTTGCACTAAGTTTGATTTTAAAAATATCAGCTTCATTACTGAATTTTCTGTCTTGCCTTTAAGTTTTGTGGCCCAAGCAAGAACCTCACTCACTAATTGGTCTCCGCCTCAATCATAAATCTACAAGGCTAGCCCTAAATTTCTCCATCACAAGGAAGGATCATGTTTAATGTTAATGACTCTTTAAATTAAAAAATAACTTCTATTTTTTTCTCTTTAATTATTCCAATACACATACATCATACTTACTTGGAAAAAAAAAAAAACTTTTAAAAATATAAAACATCCCTAGCCCCACCACTTAGTATTAACCAACCACTGTTAATAATTTGCTCTATAGCTTTCTTAACCTGTTTTGTTATTGTTGTTGTCTGTGTGAGAAAAGTACACTTGTATCAATAGATGGCAGATTGACTGTTTAAAAGTTATGGTTATATAACAATTTTCCATATTATCTATAATTTTAAAAAAATAATATTTCAATTTTTAAACATATTTACTGACATGCAGGTGTCCCAAAAAATATATACACATTTTTAATAGCTGATAGCTCAATTTTGAAAATGAAATGTATTTAATAAAAACTACATTTATAATTAGTCAAAGTGTGTGGATGCCTTTTTGGGACATCCTTTATTTATTTTTCTAAATATTGCCTGTGAGTGTGAAGGATTTCAGTATCTATACAAATCAGGCTTTTCTTAACCATTACAAAAAAGTTTTAATAAAACTTATAAATAAAAATGAGTAATTCCTAAATCAGAGATATAAGCAATTCCCAAAATAAATGTTACAAACACAATCAATTTCCAGGACTAATTTAAAAGTATAATGATGTATGTTTGTTTGTATTTTGCTCTCTTGTTCTCATTCTCTTACTCTGTCTCCATCTATATCTATCAATACATTTAACCTTTTAGGGATTAAATACAAGTTTTCTTATCCTTATTAGTATCCCATCAATTTATCATAATGGATAGCATTTTGGGCTTTAATATCAGACAACCCAAGTTTGGATACCAAGTATATGTCCTTGTGCAAGTTATGACCATGTTTAAATCCTAAATGTTCACATATGTCAAGTAAGTGTCACAAGTAAGGGTATAAAGTTGCTGTAAGGATTTAATAAAATAATCTTTATAAATGCTTACCAGAGTATCTAGCACTGAATAAGCCACTCAATGTGCATGTACATTGTTTAATTAAAATAAGATTCCTAACCTCAAAGTATAGTAAAATGGGAGAAAATGCCATGAATAAGGCAAATGTAATCATATAAAATTATACAAGGGGGCTAAGAATGAGGGTAGCCAACCTTTGGACTCAGAATTTGAAATTTCATTTGTTGAATGTTCTTACTTTATGACCAATCTCTTTCTATAGAAGAATGCTTTAGGGTTTAAGCAATATGATAACAACAACAAAATATAAAATGGAAAAATAATGTTAAAGTAGCTAATAAAATACTTTAGGGTTTAAGCAATATGATAACAACAACAAAATATAAAACGGAAAAATAATGTTAAAGTAGCTAATAAAATGCCTTCTTAGCTACTTTAACATTATTTTTCCAGTTAATTTTTTAATGTCAGAAAAAAATACAGAGAATGGAATTACACCGTAGCATACCTATGTGATGAAGTTGATACATGATTATCAAAACAAAATCAGGAAATTGTGAACAAAGCTAAGTGTTATAAAAAAATCAATGAAATGTAGTGAGTGTTTAATAAGTAGATCTTATTTAGACTTAGATCAGATGTAAGTGCTTTGAAAGCACTATACACTGTGTAAATATTTGTTGAGCTGATTTTAAGAAATACCATAAATACTTATATTGGAGGTATATAAAACAGAAGTGCTAATCTCCTATCTGAAGTTTAAGTTATTCTCATGGAGTGCAATTAGAAGGAATTAAACTAGAATGAGGAGATGCTATCTATATCAATGACACCATCCAATAGGCTCTTGTTCTCATATTGAAAGTTTTTAAGAGCATCCCAAAACTTCCTCACAGTGACATAAAGGGAAATTCAGGGATTTGTAACAAAATTGTGATTCTAGCTAAGTTTAAGCTTATAATTATGTGGTATCTTGCCTAAAGAAAGACCATACTATCACAAGAGGACTGGACTTCACAGTGTAAAATGAGAAATTAGAGTGACAAAATTCTAGCACCTGATTATCAAAAGTGTGTTCTGTCTCTGTGTTAACTGTGGATCTATAATGAGCAAACATGGGTCAGATTAATGCAAATTCTTGTCACTCATCATCAGCCTCATTCAACCAAATCCATTTGTTACAGTGTCATGATATAATGAGGTTTCCCAAATACAGTTAATGTCTGTCTCCTGTTAAGAGCTCCAGGGCCTGGGAACTCTCAAGCTTTGCCTTCTACTCACAATTTTAAACATACTATTTTTACTAGAGGTCTTTGCTTTTAATTTCATTTTTTCAAAGTAGTTTCTGCTACTCTTTCCAGCCCCTCCAAACCTTTCATTGACTCTCCATTTCAGTTTTATCCTGAATGCTCTATTTCTGATTTATTTTGTTTAAAAAAATGATCCATAATTGAATTACTCAGTCAAAGTTTTACAATATCATTGCCTAATGATGCCCTCTGATTCATTCAGGTCTAGAAATTGTGTGCCCTCCAGCCATTGTGTAATGTTCCAGCCAATTTCTATAACTGATGGATAGTAACTACTGCTACTTTCTGAACATATATAATAATTATCTATAATAACAAAGTTTTGTCAATCCCTAAATTGCACTCATATGATTAGTCCTAGACTGCATAAAATTTATAAAAATATGATTTCAAGAATCCAGTAATCTCCCAGCATCTATCTGGGTCTTGTCATGACATAAAAATAAGGTAGGATTCAAAGACTACTAAGGTTCTGTCAAAATAACACAATAATTAAATTGAAAAGCCTATCACTAGCCAAAGATATAACCTGAGCATACATGAGAATAATATCTGCAATACATTAAAACACATAAAAATAGTATACTTTCATAATACTTTAAAAAACCTATTGGTATTCTTTGGAAGTTGTAAGGAAACAAAAACATCATTTTGAAAAAAAAAGAAAAGAATAAATCATGTCTAGTAATAAGAATAACCACTAAGCTGATGAAAAAAAGTTGTTCTTATAGAATTACTCCAACTAATAAATATAGAAGAAATTGCAGACTTCTGCTTCCAGACATGATCAAGTAAAAATAATTCGATTTACTCTTCTAACATAAACAACTGAAGAAACAGACTAAATACATAAAACAACAGTTTTCAGATATTGGACAATGGGTAGAGAAGAGCAGCGATTTATGAGAGTGAAGAAATTAATGAGATTAGATTAGCCTTAGCATTGCCCAGCTTTCTGCTTGAGTGTCCAGGCCTTCTAGGGAGGGAGAACCCAAATAAATCCCTGCAACCTTGCTGAGTTGAAGAGCTAGAGATCAGAGTCCAAGGAGACTAAAGCAGTTAGAGTTTGAGTCACAATTATAGAGAACATGGAGCTGCACAGAGACAAACTCTCAGAGACCTGCAGAGGATCCCCCTCAATCTTCTGACAAGTACTGGCGTAGATATAAATAAAAGGAAAGTTTCTAAGGGTAGGAAAAGAACCTGTGGAAAGTAGTCACCCAAAATTCACAAAGGCCTAGAAATTGTATGCCCATCAGCCAAATTGAAAAGACCTCATAATACATGAACATCAGATAGAATTCTCAGGACAGTATCATCTTAGTAATGGGGCAAAAATAATTTTAGACTAAAAGCTGCTTAGGGCCCATTCTAACAAACATAAAAACAAGCCACAAAAGGAACAAACTAATTCCAAATAACAGGATGCCAAAAAAAGGAGTCCAACACTGATTAAAAGAATATAAAGAAAATACCTAGCTTCTAAAACTAATGTGCATTTAGCATCCAGTAAAGAATTATGAAGCAATCAAAGAAGCAATATGATCAATAACCAGAATCCCCCTCACCTCAATCAACCAAGGAAATAGTCAGAAATGACACAAATGATGGAATTTTCAGATAAAGACCTTAAAACACTATGAATATACTACCTTCCTGTGTTCAAGAAGATGGGGAAAAACATTTATATTATGAGAAGGGAAATAAAAGATATAAAACACAGCCAAATGAAACTTTTAGGGATTAAAAAAGTATCTAAAATGAAAATTACACTGGGAGGGACTAATAATATAGTAGATATGACAGAAGAAAAGACTAGTAAACTTGAAAAGATAGACATAGAAATAACCCCAAATAAAGTACAGAATGAAAAATAAACTCTTAATTGTGATCCTATCAAAATACAGTGGTACCTCGAGATACGAGTTTAATTCGTTCCGTAACCTTGAGGCGTGGGAAACTATCAGATGCTCGAATCCTGGTAAACCGGTGGGTCATGTGCAGCCAGCGGATACACGTGATTACTCCTATCTCAAATGTTGCTTGTATTTCAAAGCAAAAATCGCTCGCTCGTTGGCTCGTATCTCAAAAATCTCGTATGTTATGGCACTCGTATTTCGAGGTACCACTGTAGGTAGGAGCAGCTACAAACATAGGAGTTCCTCCAAGGCAGCTCTTTGCACCTAACACACAATCGTTAAGTTGGTGCCTTATTCTGTGTGCCAAACCCAGAAAGTTACTTCCAGCAAAATCTCAATTAAAGTTGATAAAACTCATATGGTGGAAGCAGACATCTACTTATGGTCTGGAAGATGAAGATGATATATTGTAGGACATTTAATGCCATACTGAAGAGTCTAGGATTAACTCTGAAGTAACATTAATAATTAATAATAATCCTTTTGTCAATTAATATTTATCATCTGGTATTCCCAAGATACTTTATTTGATCATTTTGTAATTAAGCTATATATTTACTTTAAATTGAATTTATTGGGGACATTGGTTAAAAAATTATAGTTAATGAAAGTATAAAATTCTATAATACATCATCTGTATATTGTTTTGTGTGTTTACCACCTAAAGTCAAATATTCTTCCATCACCACTTATGCCTCCTCTTCTCCCACCCCCCTTCATTTTGGTAGTCACCATACTGTTGTCTGTATATTTTAATCTCATAAAAATTAATATATAATCATCATTACTTTCTTCTTTATTGTTAACTGCATGAATACACATACAAAATATATGCATGTTCTTGCAGGTCCTCTTCTGCATGTCACTGAAAATTTATTAGCAAATACATTATACGCAAAAAAATACCTTAAAAATATTGAAAATTGCATTAATTTTTTTTTCCTTTTGCAATTTAAAATTAGTTTGTACTTTGATTAAATATATTACATGGAAAAATAACATCTCCTTGGGTAGACTAAGCTTTTGTATTGTCCAACTATAAACCTGCTCTTCAAAATAAAGACCAGGTTAGGGTTTAAACCTAGGGTATGATTTGTAAAATGAAGTCAGTATTTTAAATGCAGTATTTTCTTCATAACGAATTCTCAATTTTTGAGGGCTATTTCCCAGCTAGCTGATTAATTATACTAGCTCTCTGTCTACTTTCTAGCTATTTTATTACCTATCACTATCTTAATGGGGAATGAACAAAAAGATAAAATATAAGTGAAACACAGTAGTCAGCAGCTGAGGGTCATGGGTTAGTGCTGGGAGATACTGAATCAATGGATCTATAAGGAATAATAATTTACTGCCTTCATATTTGTCTCCCATGTTTTCCCTAACTCCATGATTATGAAGACAATTGGGTTTCTTCTATAAAAATTAAAAAAATTAACCAAAAATTTATCTAAGCCTACCAGATATAATATTTTTAAATTTTATTTTAATTATTTTAAGAAACAAAATACTTAACCAGATGTATCTGCTAATGATAAACCCATAATCACCTGTAATTTTGTTTGATTTAGAACTCATAACCTGACATTTCCAGTTTTTCATTCTAAGAAAACAACAGAGGGTGAATGACAGCATCAATTATAAGCACTGAATCATCTTTTCCCTTGATGGTTGACCATAGCCCAGTTATTAAATATTCCTTTCCAGTCCCATTTTGTTCAATATGTAGGAAGTTTATCTGTCTGGCAAAACATTCAAGACATCATATATTATATTGTTTTTTGCCTTAACCTTGTGTACTGTCTGTCATCCTTAAAGGTAAAACATCTTGACAGCTTCATGCACCATTATAATACCGTGTTTCTTAAAGAAAATGACCTTCTCAACACCACTCTTCAGGTAGCCAGATGATCATTAATATTCAGTAAAATCTTCCCCTATTTTGAAAGCTTATGCTGGCTTCTCTTATGACACCTTATTTTTTGACATAGCTAATGTATAAATGTGTAAATTTTGTGTGAGTGCCCTTGAAATCCAACTGGTAGAAAATACTAGTTTATAAATGAAACTCATCATGCTCATTTTTTATTTTCCTTTATGTGAAATCTTCTCTAAGAGGAAATAATAATAACTCAGTAAAATTCCAAGAACAAAATGTACAAAGTTCTCTGTTCTAATGAAAGCATTTTAAATGGGCAATAAGGCATGAGAAGAGAAAAAATGATAACAAGGGTTGCTGAACCAAATAATCAGCTAAGGAGTTCTCTCTAAAGCAACAGTCAACACCCAGCATGCACTTATGGGGTTGTCAAGCAACAGAGCTTTCAGCAGGATTCTTTCTGCTTAAACAAGTCGAAGTTCAATGAAACTCAAAGCTATCAGAGGCATTAAACCATGACGCAAATAACGTTTTTTCAGGACTGAAAATCTTGTTAGCTAAGTGGTAGTAATGGCCTCAAATTCTTGGTTGCTTTAATAAAATTACCTAAAGAGAAATAGGAATCACAACTGAAATTTTTTAAAGAAAGTTGTTTAAAACATATTAAATATGAAATTATGCCTTTGTAATGCCTTATTAAGGGTACCTTGATCTTGTAGATGAATGTATCCTTGATTCCATGCCCTAGTCTACAATTATAACATCAATCAAATTTTATTCCATCATCTGGATTTGTATTCCTTTTCTTCATTGGAGTCTCCTAGTTAGCCTTAAAGCATTTACTCCTTGTTCCTAGGACAGCAAGATGTTAGAAACCAGACATTCTACCTGATGGTAGCACTGCCCATTTGGAGATGATAAATAGGGCCCTTTAAATGTTAATGGCCTATAATTTTCCAGTAACTTCTGACTGCCCCCAAGAAACAAAGAAAATTTTACCAAAGTGAACCATCCCAGAACATTCAGATATATCTTGGTTTCTAAAGTTATCAGCCAGAGTACAACAAAATGTTTCTCATGACCTGGCCCCTTTCACTGTGATCACTCAACTACCATAGCACCTAGACTACCTATTCTAGTATCAACTAAACTTGTATAATTCCTCAGCATCCTGGCACTCATTTTCCCATTCTCCTAGTAACCCAACTTAGTTTGGGCACGCTCTCTGCCAGCCCT
This sequence comes from Lasiurus borealis, assembly GCA_004026805.1. Taxonomy (NCBI): domain Eukaryota; kingdom Metazoa; phylum Chordata; class Mammalia; order Chiroptera; family Vespertilionidae; genus Lasiurus; species Lasiurus borealis. Next base: position 63,599 of record PVJN01003966.1, on the reverse strand, counting down.
TCCAAGGCATCTCCATCACTACTTCCAAATGGCTGCATGTCATTACCCATTGTTGATTAGACACATGTGCTGTCATTTCTAAAGCAGAAAAAAACAAAAAGTCCAAAATGACTCAGGATCCAACTCAAAAGACTTCATCTGAATTGATTTTACCACTCTGATGTCCATTTAAGAAATATCACCTGCAACAATTGATGAGCAAACTAATCCCTTCTTCCTAAGGAATGCAATAAAAATACTTTCCCATTCTCATTTTTTGAGCTGCAGAAACTGGGTCCAGGATATATATCTAATCCTGGGTCCAGAGATTGGCAAACATTTTATGTAAAGGGCCAGGGAGTAAATATTTTAGGCTTTGTGAGACACATACACTATCTGGCACATACTACTCTCTTTTCAATATATACTCATTTAGAAATATAAAAACCATTATTAACTCATAAGCCATACAAAAGTGGTTCACTGAATGGATTTGGTTCATGGGCTATAGTTTGCTTACCCCTGTTCTAAGCACTATTTTTCCAACACTTACTAACTTCAGGATGTATTTAAGGTTAAATGTGGTCATAATGGTAGGGTCCCCAATAGGATCAGAGGCTTTATAAGAAGAAAAAAAAATCTCTCTCTCTCTCTCTCTCTCTCTCTCTCTCTCTCTCTCTCTCTCCCACTCTTTCTCGCTCTCTCCCCTCCTTTCATTCTCCATGTTCATGCTTTGAGGAAAGGTCATCTGAACAAGCTGAACAAGATAAGTTAGCTACCTACAAGCCAAGAGAAGAGGCCTAAGAATGAACCTTGATCTTGTACTTCCCAGCCTCCACACTATAAGGTCAATTGGGAGTGGTGAGAAGAGACAGACATCTATAATGCTTTCAAAAATAAAGATCCTATCTAATAAAAGAGTAATATGCAAATTAGCCATCACTCAACTACACCCATAAGTAATGCCCACCAGCCAATCAGGAGTGAGTATGCAAATTAACTCAATCAAGCTTCTGCAGCCACAGAGCAAGCAGGAGGCTTAGGTTTCCCCGGCAATGGAGAAAGCCAAGCTTTCCACATCCCTGCCCAGTGCAAGCCTCCACTCAAAGCTACAAAGTTTCAATTATAGAAGATAAATAAATTCTAACAAAAAAGGCTGCCACCACAGAGTGAGCAGGAGGCTTGGCTTCCTCAAGGCTACAAAGTTTCAATTATAGAAGATAAATAAATCCCAGGTACTAGGGCCTCTGCTTGGATTGCCGGAGGGCATGGCCAGCCTGAAAACCACCACAGGCCCCTTGCCCAGGCTGCCCCATGCTCCAAGGGAACCCCCACCCTGATCCAGGATACCCTTCATGGCAAATCCAGTTCCCAACCCATGCACCAGGCCTCTATCCTATCTAATCAAAGAGTGATATGCAAATTGACTGTCACTCCAGCATACAAGATGGCTGCCCCCATGTGGACACAAGATGGCCACCATAAGATAGCCAGTAGAGCAGGGTAGTTGGTAGGGACCAGGCTTGCAAGGGAAGGCAGTTGTAGGCAATCAAGCCTGCAGGGAGGGCAGTTATGGGATGATCAGGCTGGCAGAGGAGGGAAGTTAGGGGTGACCAGGCCTGTAGGAAAGGGTAGTGAGGGTTGACCAGGCCTGCAGGGAAGGATAGTTAGGGGTGACCAGGCCTGCAGGAAAGGGCAGTGAGGGGTGACCAGGCCTGCAGGGAAGGGCAGTTAGGGGTGACCAGGCCTGCATGGGCAAACAGGCTGTCAGGGGAGCATTTAGGCATCAATTAGGCTGGCAGGAGAGTGGTTAGGGAGTGATCAGGCTGGGAAGCAGAAGCATTTAGGGGCAATCAGCAAGTCAGGCAAGTGAGCAATTAAGAGCCAGCAGTCCTGGATTGTGAGAGGGATTTCTGACTGCCTGTTTAGGCCCAGTCCTGCCTAAATGAGGCAGGGGTCCCAGATTGGAGAGAGTGCATGTTGGGCTGAGGGACACCCTCCCCCATGCATGAATTTCATGTACTGGGCCTCTAGTAAGTTTAATAAAAAGAAATAAGTTTCTGTTGCTTAAGCCACTCAGCCTATGGTATTTTGTTATGGCAGTCAAGAAGACTAAAACATCACTAAATCCACTAGAAATTGACCACATACTATTGGGTACCTACAAGCAAGAATCTTCATTCAGTTTGGAGAGATACCCACTCCCAATATATCTGTCAAGAGGCTCAAGTAGTAGCTTATTATTGCTTCTATTTATAAAGCAGACATAATAAGGCTCAAGTTTCTCAAGGTTACTTCCTACTTCAGATACAAAATTTACACAAAAATGAAATGTTCTGCTATTGCTCATAAATATTCTTTAGAATTCTATATCATATTTTTATAGTGACAGAGATACAGTATCCAGGTCCCTTTTTAAATATATTTTATTAATTTTTTACAGAAAGGAAGGGAGAATGATAGAAAGTCAGAAACATCGATGAGAGAGATATCGATCAGCCGCCTCCTGCATGCCCCACACTGGAGATGTGCCTGCAAGCAAGGTACATGCCCCCAACTGGAATCGTACCTGGGACCTTTCAGTCAGCAGGCCGACGCTCTATCCACTGAGCCAAACTGGTCTCGGCCCAAGTTCCCTTTTAAAAGAAGACTTGAACCTAGCTCGTGTGGATCAATGGTTGAGCATGGACCTATGAACCAGAAGGTCATGATTTGATTCCAGGTGAGGCTACATGCCTAGGTTGCTTGCTCAATCCCCAGTGCAGGAAATGCAGAAGGCAGCCAATCAATTATTCTCTCTCATTAATGTTTCTATCTCTCTCTCCCTCCCCTTTCCTCTCTCTGAAATCAATAAAAATAAAATATCAATCAATCAATAAATAAATAAATAAATAAATGAAAAACTTGATGCCCAATTGTGGGAACTACAGTCATTAGACAGTCCAAGATGGCAGTTTTAGGATCTGCCTCAGCTGATGAGAACTGCTTCTCCCCAGATCATTTCCATTGCAGGGCAGCCTACATCCTATAACTAAGCAAAGCATGTGTATAAATGTCAGGTAAACAAAGAAAAGTCAGGCTATTTTGTTCCAACATGAACAGTCCTGCTTCCTCTCTGTTGCTCTCACATCATGCATCCAAACTTGATCTATGTGTCTGCTTCTGGAGAGTCCAATCTATGACAGAGACTTCAGTCTATCCTTGACAACTGAATTATTTAATATGTCACTCCAAATTAATGAATAACCTTTTTTTTAATTGCAAACCAAAAAGGTCATTTCCAATTTCACAACTGTGTATAACCTTTTATAAGTTATTCCAGTCAACATTTTATAGTTTGTTTTTTTTCAGATCAAAATTCTTAAATAATAGTAGAAACTAATGGTCTTATTCCTGTGTTTTATAGATTTTTTTCCCCTGTGAAAGTTCTGTTTAAGTTTCAAGTTTGTAGCAAAGCTCCCAGTCATTCTTTGATTTCTTCTAAGATTTTAAAGATTTTACAGTATAAAAAAATATTTTAAAGATTTTTTAGTGTGCCAATATCCTTTCATCAATCTAGTCCACTCTCTACTTATGGGCTCTTCTAAGACATAACAGCTTTAAATAAATTTTGCTTTAATGCAAGGTCATAGATTCCCAAGAGGGACATTATAATAAACAGTTCTATGAAATCATTGTATCTGCTGTAAGAAAATTGTTGGGGATATTCATCATTAAATTAAGCAGTATCTTCTTCCTGAGGCCATTCAGGAGAAATGTGTTTCTTATCTCAGCATCAAGAATTGTGCTTCAGAGAAAGACAGGTGTCACATGATCTCACTCATATGTGGAATCCAATGAATAAAATAAACTGTGAACAAAATAAATCCAGAGACATAGAAGCATGGAACAGACTGTCAAATCTTAGAGGGGAAGAGAGGGAGGGTGGGTGGAAAGAAATCAGCCAAAGAACTTGTAAGAATATATGTATAATCCATAGACACAGACAATAGGGTGGTGAAGGCCTGGGGTGGGGGCAGGGGGGTAAGCTAGAAGGAGTCAATAGGAGTGAAAAGGGGACATATATGATACATTCAACAATAAAGATTTTAAAAAATAATAATAATAAAATTAAATAGGCAAATTTAAAAAAAGAATTATTGTGCTTGGCCTAAATAATTCATTTGTTCTTATCTTACATAAATTAGATAGAGCTCATCATGTGAGAAGACAGTCTAGCATAGGGTTAGACTGATATAGACAGCTGTAAAGCCCTGGTCTGCCTCTTCCTAGCTCTACAATCAGAGATGAATTATTTAAACATTCTATACTTCAGTTTCTTTGATTGTAAAATGCTGATGATTATAATAGCACTTTCCTTAGAAGGTGATATCAATAACTAAATTAATTATAAATATGTACAGATAAATAACTCAATAAATGTTATATTATGATTTCCTTTAGTTGGACCACTTAAGGCTACTCCTTCACTGGATATATTTTGTGTTCTCTGCTCATTTCTCAACTCTTCTTATGCTTGGTTTTCAGTTTGCCTCAATTTTCTGGAATTCCACTTTTTGGAGTGTAAATATTTATCATTTTTCTGATTATGAAATTAATAAATCTGCAATGTCTAAAAGCAACAACATGGTTGGACCTTGAGGATATTGTGCTAATATAAGTCAGACAGAAAAAGGCAATTATTATGTAATGTCACTTATATGTGGAATCTAAATAAGCCTAATTTGGAGAATCAGAGAATAAAATGGTGGAGTGGTGGAAGTGGGGAGATGTTGGTTGAAGTTTACAATATGCAGTTGGACCAGGAGTAAATTCTTAAGATCTAATGTGAAGCAGTCTTGTTATATTCAACAGTGTTGTGTTATATACTTTAAAGTTGCTAAGAAATTAGATCTTAAATGTTCTAACCACAAAATGATGGACGTGTTAGCTAACACTACAGTGGTAATCATATTGCGATATATAAAAGTATGAAGTCAATACATTTTACACCTTAACTTTATAAAATGTTATATGTAAATTATATCTCAGTAAAATAAAAATGTAAAATATATAAATATTTAATAGTAAGTATTGATAACAAATACCATAATAATAAATATCACTTAGTACTTTCTAAACTACATGCTTTGCATTATTAGCTAATTTAACTCTCACAGAAACTTTGTTGCTATTTCATTTCACATAAGAGGAAATTAAGACCCTGAAAATTAAATGTCACGCTAGAAAGTGATATTTGAACCCAAATCTACTTTGCAATTTTACAATCCTGAGATAACTACTAGACACATTTTTATAAATTGTCTTCATCTACACATGTACTTTGCATATGTGTGTATTTAATGGACACCCTTTATATAATTTTACATTTAAGTTTTCCATATCATTAATTAGTATCAAAATAACGGTTTTAATAATTTACTTCCCTTTATGTTTATACCAAACTATACTTAAACTAATTATATCATTGTCTTGGCTAGTTTTGTGTTTTTTAAACATGACAAATATTTTTACAAGTGGAGTTTTATGGTCATCTCCAGTTCTGATGTAGTATAAAACCTTAGAAGTGAAATTGCTTATTTAAAATATATGAATATTTAAGGCCATTATTCATATTTCCAAAATGTCTTCAAGCAGCACTGATTAGTTTATTCTTGCACAAAATTCTAAAGAAGTTGTATATAATATCCAAGATCAAATTAAAAAGAAATATTTTGAATTCTATGGATTTTATTGGGATTGCATTAGATCCATAGTTAGCAAACTATGGCTCTCAAGCCATATGCGACTCTTTGGTCCCTTGAGTGTGGCTCTTCCGCAAAATACCATGGCCTGTGTGAGTCTATTTTGAAGAAGTGGCGTTAGAAGTTTAAGTTTAAAAATTTTGGCTCTCAAAAGAAATTTCAATCCTTGTACTGTTGATATTTGGCTTTGTTGAGTTTGCCAACCACTGCATTAGATTCATATGCTCACCTAAAGGAAAGAAATATGTTTTCAAACAAAACAATGTATTCTCCACCATTTATTCAAATCTTCTCTTGTAATTCAATTTTAGTTTTTCTTCATATAGACCATATGCATTTGGGGTAAATTTTATTATTAGATTTTTTCTAGTTTTTATTTGCTTTGTATAAATCATTTCCCACTGTATTTTAAACCTGATTTTCTATTTTATAAAGGAAAGTTATTTAGATTTTGTTCTTTTTAATTAGCATTTAACTTACAACAGAAAATCTTACTTATTTTTCATATTAGTACTATTCACTATTTTAGATGGCAGTCTGAAGGTAAGTTATTATCTAGATGAAATTTCCTACCCCTCTCTCCCTCTCCCTTATCCTTGGATTTGTTTTTTTCTTAGTTACTTGGACATGGTGTACCAAGGTGAAGGGAGACAATGCAACCAGCCCCAGTAGGAAGAACGTTATCACTGCCATGGTTTATAATTGTAGGCGAATAGCAATAATAGAAAGCAGATACACTTACTCCCTGTGCCCTGGGCAGACCTCTCCTACCACTGCTCCTTGGTATGTCATACTTCCAGTGGTACCCTGGGTGGACTTAACACAGGGTTCACAGTAAACAATCATTCTTGGTTCTCTTAGGAAAAGGAGATCTACATGGCCAAGAGTGGACAGAGGCATAATGAATTCATTAAATGACCCTACCACTTTTTAATGTAAAATCTATTTGTAAGGTGTATTCTAATCTTTAAAGAGACTGGTTAAGTAAAAAAGAATGACCATGAGTTTGATCGTATTGTGTTGTTTTATTCTTTTTTAAAAAAATATATTTTATTGAATTTTTACAGAGAGGAAGGGAGAGGGATAGAAAGTCAGAAACATCGATCAGCTGCCTCCTCTGCACACCCCCTACTCAGGACGTGCTTACAACCAAGGTACATGCCCTTGACCGGAATCAAACCTGGGACCTTTCAGTCTGCAGGCTGACGCTCTATCCACCGAGCCAAACCAGTTTCAGCTGTTTTATTCTTTTAAGACCAAAGTTAAGATATTGTTTATACATTATGCCAATATTGAATCATTTAGATTTATCTTTGCTTCATAAATCATGTACACCCCAAGTTTTGGATTTTTTTGTGTGTGTGTTCTCTGATGTATGCATTCCTTAAGAATTAGATATTGTATTTCTTATTTTATGTCCTTTTTCTGAGGATACTCTTATACACAATGTTCCACACTCATATATGCCTGATCCCACTGCAGAGGACTGCCTCAGAAATGCTGGCTTTAAACTCTCTATTACTGCCAGCTTGATATATGACCTTGGGAAATTCACTTGCAATCTGAGACTTGTTTTTCATCTTTTAAGGGGAAAGCCTGGTGACATAGTTCTAAGACTCCTATGATCCCATGATAATAAAAATTTTGAATGGCCAACTTTTAGCGTCTTAAAGAAACAGTTATCCCGCTTGTGGTTTACCCATGTTTTTTCTTCTCTTTCTGCCCTCTATGAACCATGGCATCTGTTAATACCTAGATCTAAAAGGGAAAGCCCTGAAGCTGAAGACGCATGAAAATGAACAACCTTTTTTTATTCTTTTCTGAGTTTCTCATCAGACACTCTAACTATTTAGAGACTTGGATTACTGGATGTGTTAACACGTGGCCTTGGGCCTGCTGCCTTTTTTCCTACAGCATTCTCACTTGGAACTACAACAACAATGGCAGAAACAACACTTCCAAGGGTTTGACTTCTACATTAGTAAATGTATGTGTTATAAGTAGGAAATTAAATAAAAATTGTAATAACAATTTTATTAGAGTCATTTATCATTTAAAGCTTAAAATAAATCTATAGCAAAATTAAACTACACTGAATCAAAACAAAAATCACCATAACATTCTTTTTTTTTTTTATGTGTACTAGTAACTTTTTCTGTTTGCTTGTTTTCCCCTGATCAACCCCTCCCTGGCCATTCCCACCACCCAGGACAAGCCCCCACCGCCCTAGTGCCCTGTGTCCATTGGTTATACTAATAAAAATTCCATTTATTTGAATGCTGCCATGACTTCTAAAGTTGTGCTGCATAGTTGTCCTGACTTAGAAAATACAAAGGAAATGGATCTCATTGGGTTATATCTGTTATACATCCTCAATGAATCATAGAAGAGATATGTTAATATTATGGTCAGAAAATGAGACATGAGTCACCCACACTGAGATGTGAAAATAGTTTATAGTTATTTTTTCTCACATGTAACCCCTGGTGGAGAAGACCTTAGAAATGACAACAGGGATATGTATTTTAGAGTGTACTTACCCGGGCCATAAATTGTCTTGTAATCCAGTAAACAATTATTATTATTTTATTTCACGGTTATTTTTATTTAATCAAGTCAGTAAACCCCTGTTCTTTCACAAGGCAATTAAAATTTTGAAGCTGCATGTGATTATATTGAGAGAGGGAAAGATCAAGCTGCCAATCTGTGTGATCTGCCTGGCCATCACCCTTTCCCCCTGCTGAGAAGTAATGTGGGCAATGACAAAAACTTCCTGTGTTCAAGCCCTCTCTACACATGAAAACCGGACAACATGCTTACCCTTTCTATGGCTCTGGGAAGGCCAACTTTTAGCTTCTTAAAGAAACTGTAATCCAAGTCTCTAAGTAGTTAAAATGAGGATAGTAATGGTGTGGACCGCAACATGGGCTTAATGAGGTGAGAGCGATACCGTTCTCAGTTTCTACACTGTGTACGTTACACAACCATTTACCAACATCATCCTCATTAGGTCTGTACTCCAGCAGCACTTGGCTTCTTTAATTCATCAAATGTGATGAGCACTGTCTTATCTTTAGGACTCTTCACAGGGATTCTCTTTCTCAGCACTTGCTACCTATATAACCATGAATGCGTATGTGTGGCTATTTGCTTTATGTCTGTTTTCCACATACCCCTGAATTTCCATGAGGTCAGGAACTTTGTTTTGTTCCTCATTACATACATTGTGCTCACAGTGGATGCCCAGTAGATTTGTGCCAAGCATTGAGTAAATAACTAATAAGCCCAAGAGAAGAGAAAGTATCTAAATTTTTTTGAACTATCACAAAAATTTGGGATTAAGTCTCTATGTTTCAAGTCTGTTCTTTATCTATGTTGTATTACAACATCAAATTTCAAGATAGTTTAAAATGCTATGGTACATTTTTACCTATTCCCTTTCAAAGTGCTTCTACAGAAACCATTTTTACAGAAGTTAATCATGTTTTTAGAGAATTTCATAAATGTACGATAAGATCTCTGATTGTTTAATTTATTTTTTGAAATTTAAATTTTATGAATGAAAATGTAGTCATATTGAAACAGCCAATGGTAAATACAGTGTTCCCAGAATGAAACTTCTTAGCAAATGAAGAGTTAGGATTTTGAAATCTAATGTTTGTCCCTTTAGGAAAAAAGGACAAAATTGCAATGGTCTCAGTGTACCCTAATAATACTGTTATTTTGGTTAGGAAGTACAGTTTGTAATGAGGATGTACTTGCAGAGCAAGAAAATTATGTTCTGTGAGGAGCATGCACTTGAATTTTTAAATTATTTGTCTATTATTACTATTTCCCTATGAGAAAAATAGTACCCTCAGAAAGCTATGACCAGGTAGCTAGCATTATGAAAAGCACTCTAAACTTCCCTAGGAAAATGATTTATGCTTTATATAACAACATTATTCAACCCATCATTCAAAATACACTAGAGGGTGAGTTTGACAAAGACTCTGTTGAGTGAGCAACTTCAAAGTGCACCTCCACACCTGTTTTTATTCAATTAACTCAAATATACAACCTAGTTCTGACTTTTTGTTTATAGTTTCACCTTGTGGCCTTGCTACTGAAAGTGTGGTCTGTGTACCAGCAGCATCTGCATTACCTGCGAGCGTGTAGACCAGAAGACGACACGTCCATGTAGATGCACTGAATCAAAATCTACATTTAACAAGGTCCCTGGGTAGTTTGCATGCATATTGCATTTTGAGAAGCACTGCTGTAAACAGTTTTACTAAAGCAATGAGAAGTAAATGGAGAATTTCAGTGCAAAGAAAAAACACAATGCTTATGAAAAACGTGCATTTGTTTAACAAGTTGCGGGAGATGATGATATAGCAGTTGGGGGCAGTCGAATCAAAAAGACTTCACCACCAGCTCTGCTCACTAGCTGTGTACATCAAAGATTTCTCCCCAATTTTCATCTGCTGGACCTGCCTCTTTACTCCAGCCATTGCTATGGTAACCAGCTTTTCACATCTGACAATACCTCAGCTGCTCCAGGTAGCCAGCACTGTCTACCCTGGGCTTCTCTGCTGCTCCCAGGAGAGATGCTTTTGGGCACCTAATCAGTCACCTGAAATGTCCACAATCATTGAAGTGAGATTTCTCCCAGCATGGGGCAACCCTTGCCCAGCCCTGAACCAGTGCTGCAGTCAAACCTGAGGTGGATGCTCCAAGGCCTCTCAGAATGTTAAGCCCCAGCAACCAACAGCTGATTAGCTGCTTCCTTACATAGAAATATTCTATAGATACTCTATAAAGAGTATCTTATCACACATGACTGATGTTTTAATTTGTAGTTTGATTGCAAACAGCTCTTTCATTGAAGCATTATACTGATTTTACTATCATTACATTTCTTTACGTATAATATTTAATGGTTAGTGTCATCAGGGTACTACACTTTAACCAACCCTTGTAACATTCCTGAGAGGCAGACAAGCCCATCATCTTTTTATAGGTAATTAAGCCAGAATAAAACAGTTAGATAGCTCTCCCAGTGTGGTAGTAAAAGTTGATACCAATGCTAACTTGATGACTCATCCTGGAATCCTCAAAATATACTTTTATCTTTTATGTAAGTTAGCAGTATTTACAAATTTGCTGATTGGGGGAGGTTAGTATTGTCAATTAATATGAATCATTTTGAACAAAAATCCTTATCCATCCTGAAACTTGATGTCCCAAATTTAGGATATTAAATCCACGCAAATTACTTCTCATTTTACCACAACAAAGTTACCCATTAAATCACTTCCATTGTTATTGCTAGACTGCCTGCCATTAGTTGGTTTATGCTTTAAGATCAGAGTGGCGCCTAGTGGTCTGCTTTTCTCCTCAGCTTCAAATTCCCAATGAGGTATAGGTTGAAACTCATTGATTATTGGTTATGATGACAACTTCATGAAAATGTAAGCTGACTTTGACCATCTCCCTAAACCTATGTATAGGAAATAAAATCTTTTGTGGTTTGAAAATTTATATTTTAAAAGTGTATAACTATTATAATACAAAAAATATTTTTGAAAGAACAGAAACTTGTTTTAATATTTACTGACAAAGAAAGTTCTAAAATGAGACAAAAAGGTGAGATGCATCTTTCTAAAGCCATGGTTGGCAAACTGTGGCTTGCAAGCCACATGAGGATCTTTGGCCCCTTGAGTGTGGCTCTTCCACAAAATACAATGGCCTTGGTGAGTCTATTTTGAAGAAGGGACATTAGAAGAAGTTTAAGTTTAAAAAATGTGGCTCTCAAAAGACATTTCAATCATTGTACTGTTGATATTTGGCTTTGGTGACTAATGAGTTTGCCAACCACTGTTCTAAAGCATCAGTAAACAAAAGACATGCTAATAATATGATAATGGCCATCCCAAGATAATAACTTAAGAATTAACTATCTGCAAATAACTTATGTAAGCAGTACCTTGACTTTCAGGTTCTTAAAAATGTAAGCATTGAGATGAAGAAGCTAATCATACTAATTAATATGTTGTGCCTTGTAACAAATTAATTTTAATTAAAGGGACAACTAGAGAAAAGGCCAAAATTTCAGTTAGTAAATCCAAATAGAATATAGATACTCTCAGAACACAATTGCCCTTTAGAATGAAACAGTTAGAACTGGGCTGGTCCACTCCATACTGCCAGCCTGGATTTCCCACTTATGGCACTGTTTTTCTATTGTATTGTTTACTGTATTTGGTCAGCAGAATGTAACAAATCAATGTATAATATCTATAATTAGCTTCATGCTCAGAAAACTAATATAACCTAAGACTTTAGCAAGTTCTTTCTGTCAGCACTAGAGGCCTGGTGCACCAAAGTCATGCAAAGGGTGCTGGAGGTGTCCTTCAGTCTGCCTGCACCCTTTCCAATATGGGACCCCTCAAGGGATGTCCGACTGCATGTTTAGGCTCGAATTTGGTAGGATCAGGCCTAAACGGGCAGTTGGCCATCCTTCTCACAATTCAGGACTATTGGCTCCCAACTGCTCACCTGCCTGCCTTCCTGATTGTCCCTAACCACTTCTGCTTGCGAGCCTGATCACCTCCTAACCACTCCCCAGCCAGCCTGATTGATGCCTAACTGCTCCCTTCCAGCCTATTTTCCCGTAACTGTCCTCCCCTGCAGGCCTACTACCCCCAAACTTCTCTTTCCTGAAGGCCTGCCCCCCACTGGCCTTCCTTGCAGGCCATCTTGTGGTTACCATCTTGTGTCCACATAAGGGCAGGATCTTTGACCACATGGGGGCAGCCATTTTGTGTGTTAGTGATGGTCAATTTGCACATTACTCTTTTATTAGATAGGATAGTGGCCTGGTGCATGGGTGGGGGTCAGCTGGTTTGCCCTGAAGGGTGTCCTGGATCAGGGTGGGGGTTCCCTTGGGGTATGGGGTGTTCTGGGTAAGGGGCCTGTGGTGGTTTTCAGGCCAGCCATGTTCCCCAGTGATCCAAGCAGAGGCCCTGGTATCTGGGATTTACTTATCTTCTATAATTGAAACTTTGTAGCCTTAAGGAGAGGCCAAGACAGGCCAGAGCTGCAGAAAGCTTAGCTTCCTCCATCACCAGAGGCAACCCTAGCCTCCAACTCTCTCCAGCTCTGTGGCTACCGCCATTTTTGTTGGAATTTATGTATCTTCTATAATTGAAACTTTGTAGCATTGAATGGAAGTCTGGGCCAGCCAGTGTGTGCAGAAAGCTTGGCTTCTTCCATCACCAGGGAAACCCAAGCCTCCCTCCTGCTCACTCAGTGGCCACAGCCATGTTGATTGGGGTTAATTTGCATACTCACTCCCGATTGGCTGGTGGGTGTGGCTGATGGGCATGGCTTATAGCATAGTGGAGGTACAGTCAATTTGCATATTACTCTTTTATTATATAGGTTAGGTTCTGCTTAAAAAATCTTTCTGACCAGGAAGCTTTGTAATATAGGTCAGACTCAGGACTGTCAGTATTACTTCTAGTCATAAACCATGGATTAGAGTCCTTTCCATATTGATATCATTTTGCAAAGCCTACATTACCAACTTAATAAATGCTGAGAAGATTTTTAGGTAATAAAATATAAAATAAGACTCATTCCTTACTCCTAGAGGATTTGGTTCTTATATCTATAGCCTTAGAATCTGTCACAGGTTTCAGCCCTTATGTCTTCAGATACTCAGGCATGACTAGCTCAAAGGATGTTTCCCAGATGCTACTACTGATCTTTCTAGCTAACCATCCTTAATGTAACCTTCTTTTCACAAAGTTATTTAAAGGATATTCTACATCCAGTGATTCTGTTCTCACTCACACTCTTTAAAATTCCCATCATAACCAGCCATCATCACCCCATATTCATTTAAAAAAAATATATCAGACTTCCCAAACCAATGACCTCACCATATCCAGTAGCTTTTTTCAAACCCTTACTTTCCAAGGCCTATCTGCTCATTTGGTATTATTGAATGTCACCTTATTCTCAAAATACTTTCTCCTCTTGGATTCTAGAACACTGTATTCCTCTGATTTTTTTCTTCTCTCCACAATTCTAGGATTGTAAATGCTATATCTAAATATTCTCTACTTATATTATATGAATGAGTATGCTAGTATTGACCAGAATGAAATATTTTTTTCCTTTAAAAAGAAATGAGATATTACAAGGTCTCTGGGATAATCAGAGAGAGACAACAATTTTTTAGCCAATTACATATTTTTTTTGTGTGATTTCTATAAGGCCCACCACATTCTGAGTAGCTGGATATGTGGTTTAAATAGAAATATTTGTAGGATATAAGAAATGCCTACTCTCCTCAGACCATATAGATACTTACTAAATTCTTCCTGCGTCCCCAAGAGACCTAATAACAGCTATGGCCTTGAGTAGACTACATTGATTCATAGCCTCTTTCAATAAAAAAACTATTTGTTTTTAATACTATTTTCTGTTTTATCAAAGATTCCTACTCAATAGATTTTTTTATTATAAACTGTGACACCATAAAAAATGACCAGTTTTTTAAATTATCAGGCATCATTTTGATCAAATTGCATACTCTAACCAAATACTAGTATCCTGTCTAATAAAAGATTAATATGCAAATTGACCATACCTCTGCTATACCCACAAGCCATGCCTGTCAGCCAATAAGGAGAAAATATGCAAATTAACCCAACCAAGATGGCTGAAACCATGGAGAGGGCAGGAGGCTTGGGTTTCCCAGCAATGGAGGAAGCCAAGCTTTCCACCTGCCCTGGTGGGTTCCAGGCCTCCACTAAAAGCTACAAAGTTTCAATTATAGAAGATAAATAAATCCCAGATACCAAGGCCTCTGCTTTGGTCAAGAGGGGGCATGGCCAGCCTGAAAACCACCACAGACCCCTTATCCAGGCTGCCCCACACCCCAAGGAAACCCCCACCCTGATCTGGGACACCTTTCAGGGTAAACCAGCTGGCTTCACCTGTGCACCAGACCTCTATCCTAACTAATCCTATCTAATGAAAGAATAATATGTAAATTTATCATCACTAACACACAAGATGGCTGCCCTAATGTGTACACAAGATGGCTGTCACAAGATGACCAGCAATGGAGGGCAGTTGTGGACGATCAGGCCAGCAGGGGAGGGCAGTTGGGGTGTACCAAGACTCCAAAAAAGGAAGTTAAGGGTGACCAGACCTGCAGGGAAAGGCAGTTAAGGGTGACCAGGCTGTCAGGGGAGCAGTTAGGCATCAATCAGGCTGGCAGGGGAGTGTTTAGGGGTGACCAAGTTGACAAGTAGAAGCGGGTAGGTGCAATCAGGAAGGCAGGCAGGCAAGTGGTTGGGAGCCAGCAGTTCTGGATTGTGAGAGGGATGTCTGACTGCCTGTTTAAGCCTGATTTCAGTTGGACATTCCTCAAGGGGTTCCATATTGGAGAGGGTGCAGGCTGGGCTGAGGGACACACCCTCCATACACAAATTTCATGTACCAGGCCTTTAGTATTATTAATATTATTACAATTATAAATGATCTATCTTTTATTTAGATATTCAAGTAGTCAGGGGGAAGCCTGTCCTTTTTAAGCAATTAGAAGAAACTTCTGAAAGCATCAGTTTGATTTCACTTAATCCTATTAGCCAGATATCTCAGAACTCAAACTCAGAAACTTTAAATTAAATACATATTGAAGGTTTGGTTCATGGTTGTTTTGTTAAGTTTTTTTCCTTTAGTAATGGGAGTTGACTAAGCCTTAAAAGAATCCCTATGGGACATTCAATGGAGGCCCAGCAGAGGTGATACTTTCAACTAAATGGGATGAGCTCTATTAGACATCTAAAATAAGGGCAAAAGGAAAGGGAGGAATATCCTAAACTTACATGTATTATTGCCTGCATCCCTCTCCTCTTCTGATACTCTTATAAGATGGTTAGTTATACCACTCATTGCCTGAATTTTTGTATATGAGTTTATTATTTCCTCTATAATAACTTGCATTGTCCTTTGAATTAAACTTTTACCATTTCATTTGGAGAATGGAGTATAAGTAGACAATTAAAATTCTTTCCCTTCTACAAATGTTATGTAAGTATAATAATTATTATACCTTCTGAAGACTTACTCCATATCAGGCATTGTGTGAAACATATTGAGATATAATCCCATGCGAACCACTCTCTGAGGTGTTATACTAATGGATTGACAATAAAACTGAGACTTGGAGAAATGTAGAAACTTGCCTAGGAAGTAGCTGAGCCAAGAGTCCAATCCACCTCTTTTTTACTCTTAGAAAAAAGTTTTTTTCACAATTAAATTAATCTTGTTTTCACCATATCTTTTAATTCATATTTATGAATTCTGGATATTGACGTGAATACTTATTATTAGCGCACTAATCCATAGAGGGAATTTTAAATGCTCACTAGCCCAGGTTTGTGTATCCCAGTATGTTCAGAAGCCATGAGAGCAAGTTAAGGCCACTAAAAAGACAACTAAAGACAAACCTATACCTTACTTCTCTCATTCTATTGATAGTAGCTGCCTCTGTTTATTATAAGATGTGATTTGCCATTGTACTTGAAGAAGATCAAATTAGAAGAGACTGGGAAGCAATGTTATACTATGGGAAGACATTGTATCTATATAACATTCTGTGAAAGCCTATTCCTATAAACAGGGCCTCAAATGTTTTCCCAACTCCCACAATGCTGTCAATGCCATGCGATAAATATCAATACTAATAAAAGCATAATATGCTAATTAGACTGGATAGCCAAACGACCTTCAGGATGTCATTCTGGGCTATCAGGCATGCAAGGAAGCATTTAGGGACATCAAGCAGGCATGCAGAGTGGTTAGGGGTGATCAGGCAGGCAGAGTGGTTAGGGGCAACCAGTCAGACAGGCAGGTGAGTGTTTAGTAGCCAGTGGCCCTGGATTGTGAGAATGATGTCCAGCAGTCAGATTGAAGAGGGTGCAAGCTGGGATGAGGGATCCTCCCACCTCTCCTGGTGCACAAATTTCATGCACCAGGCCTCTAGTATTTTATAATCATATATATCTGATTGGCTTCCATCTTCAATTCTAGGGTCCCACTAATGCCAGCAAGAAAAAGAAAATTTATTCATATCTTGTTTAGGTCAACTTGTTTCTCAGTCTCTTCAATTAAATCTCATTGGTAAATAAATAAATATTATATATATCTATATATCTATCTATATACATAATTTTTTTAAAGCTTAATGAAGTCATCTTTTCTCAAATGTGCACATCTCTGTTATAAGCTAATCTATCAGAAACCTCTTGAGAATCCAGCTTAGTGGATTATACAATTATTAAAGGTTGACCTTTTCTGTGGAGTTTAATGAAAGAGAAAATGCATTTTTAACTTTGGCTGATGTGCTATTAAGTGTCAGTCATCATTTCTTTAATCTATCTCAACTAGGCTATAAATTAAGTGGGTCCAAAATCTAATTTATGAGGCCAGCAGATAAATGAAAATCCAGTGGTTATGAAGAGAGACTTTAAGGAAGACCCACTTTGAAATCATCTAAAGAAGAGGGCAGTAAGAATGACACTGATTTACAGACAGGCCATGAGAACTGTTGGGGGAGAGGAATTCCCATAGTGGGGGTTTAAATTTATCTTAACTTGAACACAGTATAACAGGGACTGAAAGCCTGGTAAAGATTACCACACACCAGGCAAAAGCTTAAGGGTATTATACCTAAAACAAGTTCATCCTTAAGCTTAAAAACTTACTTTTTATAATTTACTGTTACTCTATTTTACAATTTTAATGTAAATATTTTGTACACATCTCCCTTAATTAATTAACTACTCCTATTTTAAACAGAATCTGTTCACTGCATAGAATTTTATATGCTAGAAAAAATAAATATCCCCAACAATTTTATGTAAATAAACATCTTTATAATGCCTCCTGTGTTTCATCCACACCATTTTTTTTTCTTACCATTTTACCAATTAAGGACATGAAGTTTGTCAAAGATTTTCTATGTATAAACTTCTGACCTCTGCATTTCTCACAAGCTTCCTAAGACATCCCAGGTGAGATATTTGGATAGACGAAAGCTATGCAATGTGGGAATATAAGTAAATTCAATCAATTCTGCAAAATAGCTAGCCAGTCCTGAGAAAGTAAAATTACCAACAAAAAGTTGGACATACATTCTGCTCCAGATATAGTGTAAGGTGTTGCATTGACTCAAGAACAGACCAAAGGCTTCCCCTGACCTCAAAGAGAATAGAGTACTGGGATAGGAATAAAATGTGTGCAAACAACTATAAGTTTGCACTCCAATAGTGAGCTAAGTAGGTAACCTGACCTCTTTTTGTCAGAAAATTTATTAAAAAAATGTTTGTTCAAGTTATCATTTTTATTGGTTGATTTAAAAGGAAATTAATATTTACATATATCTATATCTGTGTATCCTATATAATAAAAGCCTAATATGCTAAGTGTCTGGTCACTAGGTTGGCCATTCAACCAAAGTATAATATGCTAATGACATTCTAAAGCTCCTCAACCACTCACTATGATGTGCACTGACCACGAGAGGGAAGACACTCTGACTAGTAGGTTAGCTTGCTGCTGGGGTCCGGCCAATCGGGACTGAGCAAGACATGCCAGACAGGCCCTGGACCCCTTCTATAGTCCCTCCCTAACTGGCCAACCTCCTGTGTCCCTCCCCAGCCCCAATTGTGCATCAGTGGAGTCCCTCAGTTTGGCCTGTGCCCTCTCACAATCAGGGACACCTCGGGGAATATCATAGACAGTTTCAGCCCAATCCTGCAGGTCAGGCTGAGGGATCCCAATGGTGAATGAACTCATTGCCATATAATAAAAGCCTAAGCAACCATTACAGCAGAACGACCAGTTGCTATGATGCACACTGACCACAGACACTCCATACAGGAGCTGCTCCCTGGTCGTCAGTGCACTCCCACAAGGGAACACCTCTCAGCCAGAAGCCAGCATCACAGCTGGTGAGCACAAAGGTGGTTATGGGAGCCTCTTCTGTTTCTGCAGCAGCAGGCACAGTAGGCCGGGATGAGCATGAGTGGAGCCCAACCCTGACTTAGGCTTCTTCCTGGCCACCTGCTGCTTGGCACACTGCTCATCACCCGAATGGTCCCAGACTGCGAGAGGGTGCAGGCCAGGCTGAGGGACCACCCCCTCGCCACCATGCATGAACTTTGTGCAATGGGCCTGTAGTATTTATATAAAGAGATAGGCAGAGGCATTTTATAGCTTGTGAAGATGAAATTTTTTAAGCATCTCATTTTCTTTACACACATGAAAGTGAATGGCCTGACTTATTTTCTCCTTCCTGGTAGTAAGGTAGCCCAGTAACATGCAGGGTTTACACAGGAGAGTATCAGAATAGGGAGGCAGCATAATAGGGTCAGAAGATTGGGGAATTGAGTGAATACATCAATACATGGAGGATGATGGGAGCAGGCTTTTCACTGTCAGAGAATAAAAGTACAAATATAAAAAGGGGGAAGCAGGAATGAACCCTGCAGTGCTAGACTGGAATTATAAGTATAGGGGTAACTTGCAGTTTTTAATGTATATTCAGAAAAATAGATAAATGTTAATGAAATGCAAATTTGTATATATACATATATATGATATATATACATAAGCTGATATATGTCTAACACAGATCTTGACTTTTAAATGACATTCCTCCATTAAAACAAACAAATCAGCACTTGGACCAGCAGCTGATTCCAGGTGGCTGTGACAAGGAAAAAAGGTGTGTCTGTGGGTTTTCAGTGTACCAGTTTTAGGTAGCTGCCATTTGCCAAATCTGGAACAATTTGAACATGAAAGTAAATTATATATATATATATATATATATATATATATATATATATATATATACACACACACACATATATACATATATATATATCTATACCATCAAGGGGCAGATGCTCAACATAGGAACTGCCCCTAGTGGTCAGTGCTTTCCCACAGCCATCCTCTCCTGGCCTGCCACCTCCTTCAGTTCCCCCACCTGGCCAACCTCCCCTGGTCTCTCCTTCCAGCTGGCAGGCCCTGATCACCCAATTTGGGCCAGCCCCTTTGCTGGGACAGGGAACCGGGTGTGTGTGGCAGTGGATACGGCCCCATTCCTAGGAGAACTGAAAGCCTGCTCTCTCCTTGGGGCCAGCTGCCAAACTCCTGTGCCCCATCCTTCGCCCAGGCTGGGCTGGCAGGCCCTGATCAGCCCATGGCCTACCCTCCATGGTGGCAGCGCAATGGCGAGGCAAGGCAGGGAACCACACGGTGGCAGGCCACTGATAATGGCTGCATCGGTGTATGGCATCTATTTCTTCCACACCCAGGCCAGTGACAGTCGCATCCTCTCTAGTCCAACCCTGATTGTCCTGGCCCAAATCAACCCTGATTGCCAGGCAGACCAAGGGATACCACTCATGTACAAATTCCATGCACCGGGTCACTAGTAATCATAATAAATTATAGCTCATTGAATAAAATGTAAGTCTCTGAGCACCCACTGATATAAATACATACATATCAGATGTACTGGTTAATAATGCAGATTTTGTAATCAAAGAAATCGTGATAATTTCAAGGGAAATATCCAAAGTGCTTTATTCAAAGTAATGTCCATTGCTAGCCACACATTTCCCTATCTTTCAGGTAATTTGTAGATATTATCCCAATAGAACTTTTCTTGTTTTGAGGCAAACCATTCAGAGACCCAATTCTTCATACATTTTGAAATGCTGCTCAGAAATTGCGTGTACCATCAATCAGAATAAGTGGCAATCTGAAGGAGCAAGGTCTTATGAATATGGCAGGTGGGTTAATACTTCCCAGGCAATAACTTTTAATGTGTTTTTAACTGTTTTTGAATTGTGTGATGGTGCATCATCATGAAGCAAAATTACTTTACCATGTCTTCTGGCCCATTTTGGTCATTTCACAATCAAAGCATGGTTCAGATTGATTATTTGTTGTTGGTAGCCATCAGTATTAATGGTTTCACCTGGTTTTAGAAGCTCATAATACACCACAACTTCCTGATCCTGCCAAAGGCAGCATTAGCTTCTTTCCGAAGTGATTTGGCCTTACAATCAATGTTGATGGTTGACCTGGATCAACCCATGATTTTGTGTATTTGGAATTCTCCAAATAAATCCACTTTTCATCACCAGTCACAATTTGTGCCGTTGAAGCAACATTTTACTGATGATTTCTCAGTTTTCCATTTGTCTTTTGTTCAGTTGATGTAGCATCCATTTTTCTTCCTTTAAAATCTTTCCCATTGCCTGTAAATGATCAGAAATTGTTTGCTGAACAACTTTAATCTTTCTGCAAGTTAATTTTGAGTTTGACACATATTTCATCCAATAATGCTTATAATTGTTGTTCTTCAAACTTTTCAGTTGACCTTGACATTCTTTGTCTTTCACATCAAAATCATTACTTTTAAAGTATTCAAATCAGTGTTCCCAAGTATCTTCAGATGGAACATGTTCACCATAAGCTTCCCGGAGTTTATGATAACTTTTCTTCAAAGTAAAGCAATGACTTAAAACTCCCTGCAAATACTCTTTTCGGGCACAAAATTGCACATTTTTAAGCATAAAAATATTTTGATATTCACACCTTCAGAAAATTTGACATATGAAGTTGTGAAGCTTATTATTAATACAAAAAATAACATACATATCAAATCACATATATATCAACATATGCGATTTGATATGTATGTAACTCCATCTATTGAAAAAAATCCACATTATTAACCAGTACATCTCGTATGTGCACACAATTGCCTACAACAGAATGCTAGCTCAGAAATAGTAGTATTAAAAAAATTACCATTGGCAACCATTATATTAATAATTAGTTCAGGCAGGAAATGTCAATGGATGCTAAAAATGATAGATTAATGTGGAATAAGACTGTAGATTTTACAGTCTCCAAGCATCTCTCCACAAAGCACCTACTATTACAAAAGGGAAGAAAGGAAACTTCACAAAGGAGAACCCTGGAAAATATCATTGTAACTAAGAGATCAAAGTTAACACTACTAGCAAAGAGACAAGAAGATAACAACTGCCACCAGGTAGGGTGACATGAGAATACAGCAACCCTTCTGTGAAATTCTGACCCAAAATTCTGGGTCTTATTGTGAGGAAACCTTTAAAAATTTCAAATTGGGGCAATGGACCTAAATAGAACCTTTTCGAAAGACGACAGAAGGAAGGCCAAGAGACACATGAAAACATGCTCAAAGTCACTAATTATCCGAAAGATGCAAATCAAAATGACAATGCGATACCATCTTACACCTGTCAGAATGACAATCATCAACAAATCAACAAATGACAAGTGTTGGCGAGGATGCTGAGAAAAAGGAACCCTTGTGCACTGTTGGTGAGAATGCAGACTGGTGCAGCCACTGTGGAGAACAGTATGGAGTTTCCTCAAAAAACTAAAAATGGATCTCCCATTTGACCCTGTAATCCCACTCTTAGGAATTTATCCTAAGAAATGAGAAACACCAATCAGAAAGGTTTTATGCACCCTATGTTCATAGCAGCACAATTTACAATAGCTACAATTTGGAAACAGCCTAGATGCCTGTCAGCAGATGAGTGGATCAGAAAACTATTGTACATCTACACAATGGAAGACTATGCTGCCATTAAAAAGAAGGAATTCTTACCATTTGCAGCAACCTGGATGGAACTGGAGAGCTTTATGCTTAGTGAAATAAGCCAGTCAATGAAGGAGAACAATCACATGATCTCACTCATTTGTGGATAATAAAGAACATTATAAAGTGATGAAAAAAAGGATAGATACAGAGGCAGTAAAGCATCAAACAGAGTGTCAAATTACAGCAGGAAGATTAAGGTTAGGTGGGGTAGATAAGAGATCAATCAAAGGACTTGTATGCATGCATATAAGCATAATCAATGAACATAGACACTGGGGACTTGGGGTATGCCTGGGAGGGAGGAGGGGCAATGGGGAGATATGTATAAAAATTAATAACAAACAAAACAAAACAAAAAACAGCAAAAAAGATTCAAATTGACATACTCTACTAAACTCATCAAGTTATGGAAAGTCAAAGAAAAACTGAAGAATCATTCTAAGATTGGAGATTTGAACAATATAACAACTAAAGTATAAGGTAGTGTCCTAAATTGGATCCTACTTGCTGTAAGGAAAAATACAGTCTCTGGGTAAAGGATATATGGGAACTATTTGTAATATTTAACTTCTCTGTAAATTTGGTTCAAAATAAAAATTATAAAAAGGGGCAATGAATAAAAGCACTTGCTGTAAGGGCAGAATAATCAAAGTCAGACAGGGTTGAAAAGACAGTAAATCCCATCTCTGTGGTAACAGATGAGCTCTGTCCTCATTATTGCTTTATCACAAGAGCCCAACCTAGTCTTTCACACAAGAAGCATTCAACTGACATGTGCTGAATGAATTCATTGGTTAATTAAACAGGGGGGGGGGGTGCCAGTCAGGAAAGATTTCATAAAAGAGACAAATGAAAATAGAAGACATTCTAATTTTAAGGAACAGCATGAGAAAGGTCTTAAATGTGAGAATACATTATCATCAGGTAGCTGCAGGAGAGAGAATGTTCATAAACACAGGAGGAGTGATGGTTGGAAAGGAAGTACAAAATGATATATAGTCTACAAGGTCAGGGTAAAGTAAAAGTGAATCCCAAATTTACCAATAAAAGAGAACTGAAAAACTTGGTAGCCCTTTCTAACAAACTAAGTTTAATTTTTCTTCTTCTAGCCCTCTAACAGAGGAGCAAATGTCCAGTCATGGGTCCAAAGAGGAATGAATGGAAGTAATAATTATGGTCAATCTACCAGTTAAATGGCAAAATCCTTTGGTTCTTCAGCTACATTTCGCAGAGAATTCTAAAGGATTGTGTTCCACAGAATATTGTGTTAATAAGTGTTTCCTGATAATTGTGGATTAAGCTAAGGTAATCCCATTTCTCTCCTAAATGACTCCTCATTGGGATACTCCAAATGAAGAGAATATGCATTGTGTTCCAGGACCTCAGTATCCTTCCCCATGTAGCCCCCATCCAACAGGAAAGCCTAAAAGAATTGTGAGAATATACTCTAGGTCTTAGAGTCTAGGATATGCCATTTACATTGTCGAGCAGACAGGATGAGACTAATATGCTAGTCCTTGTGAACAGTCAGCTCAATCCTATAAGGCTATGAGAGTTTGAGTGAAACCAGAGATGTGATTAAATGCCAGTGATGGTAAAGGAGTAGGGCCCTGTACATAATAACTTACCTACTTCTCTCTTTCTGGCTCTTCCAGTTTCTATGTAAACAGCCACACATAGAGATAAGAATGTAAAAAGTCAAATCTTTCAAAGGGCTCTCATGAGCTAACCTCTTTGTGTCATTTGTTTTAGATGTAGCCTGGTTACCATGGATATCAGAAGTGTTAGAAGCAGCATGCAAGAAAGAGTTATTTGTGAATGAATAAGGATATGGCTTATAGATGTTGATGAGTAAAAAAAGAAAAAAATGAAGAGAGAAATATGAAGAAGCCAATTTGATGGCCGCTCCAAGTGTTGCAAACCTGTGCTCCATCTGGCAACACTGACAGAAGCATCTTCTTCCTTGAATGTTCATATTCAAGGTCTAGTGACTCTCACTGACAGAGATGCAAGCATCCTGCCCAGAAGAGGGAATGACTGATGATTTCTGTAGAATTGAAATTCAGTGGTGTGTGAAGCATCCACAGAACCTCTTCAATGACCATACTGAACAATTACCAAGTTGAAAGATACATAAGTGCTGTGCAAACTTTGCAAATAGTCAAGGAGCAAATAGATCTTTTCTGCATAACTGTGGTTCTTTCCAATTTGAAAGGCAGAAAGGACGGTGCAAGAAATGATAGCAGCAAAAAAAAAACAAGAGATAAATGGATACATGGGGAGGAAGGCTTATAAGGTTTCCCCTCCAGGTAGAAAAGAGGAAAGATGTAAATGGAAGAGAAGCAAGAGAGCATGCACCACACATGCAATTAATTTATTGAAAAGGCATAAATTGCCCTTTAGTGATTCTTTTTATAAAATTTTACTATTGATTTATTTAGAGAGAGAAGAAGGGAGAAGGAAAGAGAGGGAGAAACATCGATGTGAAAATGAACCATCAGCAGCAGCCTCCTGCATGCCTACACCAGTAATCTATCTAGCCCACATGTGTCCTGACTTGGAATCAAACCAGCAACCTTTCTATGCACAAGACAATGCCCAACCAACTGAGCCCCCCTGGCCAGGGTGCCCTTCAGTGATTTTTAAGCTTCAGTGTGCTCAGGAGTCACATGGATAGACCATTAAGAATGCAGATTCCAAGGTTTTATCTTCCTAATGCTTATGACTAATTGGGCTGTTGTGTAGTACTCAGACCACATGGTCAGAAACTCTAAGATATAATGATCTTATAAAACTCATTTGGCCAAAGGATGTTCCAAGACTACATGAGTTCATCTTTGAGTGAGTCATAACTGATGAGCAGGCTAATAGAAGACTCCTAGTTCAGGTGACTGAGAGGAATAAAATATAATCTTATCATCTATGCATGGTTTCATGCCTAGGTCTTGCAGATCAATGGTATACAGTAAAAACTTAGTTGAGAAAAGCATTGAAGAGACAAAAGGGCATATAATATGGCCCAGGTTCTAATGATGAGTCAAAGCCATGTAAATTTATGCATAATCCACCCTAACTGAGAAGAAAGTGAGGTTAAATGAACTCTTAGAATGAACACCTCTTTGTTAAGAGTCAGCAACTATGTCCTCTCATAGCCATGCCCTGGAGACAGTGAAGCACTGTGATTAAAAATCCTGCACAACAGTCAGTCTGCCTGGCTTCAACGTGGTTCTCAAACTGCTTTGTAGTGTAACTCTGGGCAAATTAGATCAGACATCTATCAGAACTGCAACTTCTATGAAATGAGCATATAACCTCAGCACCTTCTCAGGGTTGGTGAAATAATTTACTCAGTAACACATAAGAAGTGCTTAGCTCAAGGTAGGACAATAGTAAGCACTCACTTGATATTAAAAGTGAGTGAAATTTTGACTGACCTTTTCACTGTGAGGCTTTTGCTAAAATAGTAAATTAATTCTTCAGGAGAAAAGAAATTAAGTGAAGGTTAATCCTAAAACGAGGAATTGTCTTCTGGTTGAACTATCAATGTGCCAACACTAATTATGAAGTTTTTCACAATAGTGACTAGTTTGTGGCTTTATCCATGCCACTTTCACTCTTTATTGAGAATTTTAAGATTTAGATATGATGTAGCTTAACTTCTAATATAATTGAGGAGGAAATTCATATTTTGGAAATTCACAGAGATTGTGATTTCCCCCAAATCATGCAGGTAATCCCAGTCCAGTTCTCCCAATTCAGGGATCTTTCGACTGTTCACTCTGCACTTCTTCCTATCAACAGGCCTCAACCCAAATGCCTATTAGTGTTAATAACCACACTGGACTAGAAAGCAGACAACTCAGTCTCAAGAACACTCTTTCCACTTACTAGCTAGTGACCTTGATCAAACCATCTTACCTCTTCAAGCATGCCTGTAACTCCTACAAAACAGAGATAATACTAACCCCTCTCAAAGGCACTTAGGCACATCATATGAGAATACAGGTGTCCAAGGTTTCTGTAGACTGTAACACTATAGACATTTAAGGTGCTATATTCATCATTGATGCTGCTATTACAATTTTAAGAGTAGTAGTTCAAATCCTGGTGGAGATAGACTTTTGAAAGTTGACCAGCTACTACAACTCATTGGTCAAGTTAACTTAGGAAGATTAATTTTCCATCACACACACAAAAAATCCATCAATACATTTGTCCGACTAAACAATTTTCTAATCCATTGAACAAAACAGGGACTTTGAATAGAGTGAAGCCAGAGCTATTTTACTCTGCTTTCAACACAGAACATTTATCTGCCTGCTGTAAAGGCAAGAGCCTTTCTCAAGCTTTGTGCCATCATTTGAATGGAATGTGTGGGCAGAAGCAAGAGTGTTGGACCAGTGAGCAGGAGCATAGGGTGGTCTTTTGGGAATAAGCTGCCACAGCCTTCACTGACCAGCAGAACAGAGTCAGGGCAGCAGCCAACCACAAATCACTCACAGTCCAGCCAAAAATCACTGGGTCTGAAGGAGGCTGGCAGTTGTGGCACAGGCAGATCCAAGCTGGCTGGCAACTGCTCACCAAGGCAGAGAGCAGCATGGAGTCAGAGGCCTGGGGGAGGGAGCTGAATTCTCTGATGGCAAGGCTGTGACCTTTTCAAATCACCCTTCTGTCTGCACTGTTAAGACTTAGAAACTAGAGCATGCACGGGGGCACATGCAAAGCACATGAAATTCTGTGGAAAAGGTACACAAAGAAACTTTCCAACTAGAAAGTATCCGTCCTACTAGTAAATGTTCTGTGTTGTGCCCAAGAATAAACTTTGTAGTCCTTTTTTTCTAACTGATATTTTTAATAATCCCGTGCCCACAAGCAACTTGGAAATGATATTAGGTCTTCTGTGTTCCCAGGGGTTGCTAAGCAACATTTCTAGCAGCGAGAGAAATTTCCATAGTAAGCAAGTCATGTTCTACCACAAAGGCCATGGTTTAAAAAATACATTTTTCATCTATCATCTATAAACTCAGTGTTTTAATACTAGGGGCCTTTTATCATAGCTAAAATGAGATTCAGCATTTGCTAATAGTAACTACAGAGCGTTTTAGCAACAGGCCCTGATATAATTTTGCTCTGGGAACACAAGGACACAAAAGCATGTGTCAGTTTTTATAGGTGCCATAAGACAAGCGTGGTCAACAAAATAAATCAAAGAAAATTTAGAGAGGCAGATTATTTTTAATAAATAAAAGGGTATTTTAAAAGAGCTTTAGAGGTTGGTATTTTTTTTTAATATATTTTATTGATTTTTTTACAGAGAGGAAGGGAGAGGGATAGAAAGTCAGAAACATCGATGAGAGAGAGACATCGATCAGCCGCCTCCTGCACGCCCCACACTGCAGATGTGCCCACAAGCAAGGCATATGCCCCCAACCGGAATCGAACCTGGGACCTCTCAGTCCACAGGCCAACGCTCCATCCACTGAGCCAAACTGGTCTCAGCTTTGTTTTTACTTTCAAACTGAAGAGAACATTTTTTTTCTTAATTTTTTTGTTGTTATTTCAAAAAAAAAAAAAAAGAAGAGTATCCTGTAATATTCTGGAGTTTACTTAAGGCAGAGGGGTCATATTTTAAAATTAATATTTAAAATATGCCATTGATCTGTATATTTTTCCTCTAAGTTCAAATTTTGTTTCTCTTTATTTGAGTGCTTATGAATATCTTTAATATAAAGGATGTTTTAAAAAATTTAAGTGTGTGCTTGGAGGTTTAAAAAATATATATCCAGAAACCCTGAACTGCATCTCTGTTGTTACAGAAAATCAGCTTTAACTATAAACATGTTAATCAATAATGGATGAAATTATTTCTCACTCTGGCTCATTGCCAGACCAAAAACTATTTATTTAGAGCAAAGCAGTTAGCTACTCCTAATGCGGAGCCTTCTTCTCCTCTGAAGGGCCCGCAATGCCAACTTCTAATGCCCAAGTGTAGAGAGAGTTTCACTTTCTGGGTTCTAAGTACTTTTGTAAAATTGGTATCTGCACAAGAATACCTAGAAGTTTCTTAAGCACAAATTTGCCCACTTTCTTCCACCAGGAAAAATACTGGTTACTGGCTTCTTAAACAAAACCAAATGAGTCCAAACAATCTGTATTCATTTTCCTGATGTGCCCTCTTTAATACAGTTTCAGAAGATGAGTTGATCATTTCCAAAGTAATACAGTTATATCTGATTCACTTTTGACAGTGAAAAAGAGAGATAAGAAGAAGGAAGGGGGGGGGGAGTGGAGAGAAAGAAGGGGGAGGAGAAAAAGAAGGAAAGGGGCAAGTAGGTTTAATAAAATATTATTTTACAGTTATATGGTATCAATTTTGAATTTTCCTTATGGCAGTGGATTCTTTCACAGAACAAAGAAGTCTGAGGCTAAGAAATTTACCAACAGGAGTAGGCAAAGTGGCATATTTTTACTCTAAGAATAAGTATCTTCTACAATGAACAATTTTCAAAATCAGATCTACAGTATTAAAGTAATTTTAATATTTGTAATCTTGCCATCTTATTAAGTTAACCACCAGAGTTAGAAAAATGATTTTCCTTTTTGCTAAGCAATAGGCTCATTTGTTCATTCAACAAATCTGGAGACCCTACGATATGCTAGGTATTCTAGCCCTCTCTGGGGATACAGGTGAAGGGGATGTTTTCCCTATCTTCATGGAGCTTGTGGCCCAGCCGGGAATACAAACAAGTAACCAGAAAATGTAGCAGTGTAGTAAGTGCTGACTGGAAGTAAATGCAGGGGAGGGGAGAGCACACATCAGTGCTCAGGAGGAAAAGGTATCCAAGCTGTGACCTGAAGAATCACAGATGTAGCCAAGAGAAGGTATGGAGGAGTTGTGGTGAGATATGGGAAACCAGTGCCCAGCCCGTAATGTGCTATTAAAAGAACACTGATACTGGTCTACAGCTTAATGAAGAATGGTTAGAGATTTTGGCAAAATCAGATTCACTGTCTCAAGGTACTGCATTAGTCTGCTAGAAATACCATAGCAATGTATCACAGACTGGGTGGCTTAAATAACAGAAATTTATTTTTCTTACAGTTATAGAAGCTAGAACATCAAGAACAAGGTGTCAACAATTTGATTTCTTGTGAGGTCCCTCTGCTTGACTTGTAGATAGCCACCTTCTTCCTGTGTCTTCATATGAATATCTCTCTGTGCTTGTCTATCTCCTTATCTCTTCTTATGGCATGGTGCACAGGTTCATGCACATTGAAAGGAAATTAATTAGAAGGTGGCCAGTGGGGTGAAACTGGGCAAGACACACCCTGGAGCCAACCTCCCATGGTCCCTCCCCAGCAGGCTGCACCTGAGGCAGCAGCTCAAAGGGTATTTGTGAAGTGAGCAGGATCCCTCTGGCAGGTGGGGTCCCTCAGCCTGGCCTGTGAGGATCAGGTCAAAACTGACACCTGACATCCCCTGAGGGGTCCCAGAGTGCAAGAGGGCACTCTGTAAAGTTGTTGTTGCTTGGCAGCTCCTGAGTTGAGCATCTGCCTTCTCGTGGTCATTATGCATCATAGCTACGAGTCGGATGATTGGTTGCTTGCTTTTTATATATATACTAGAGGCCCAATGCACGAAATTTGTGCATGGGGGGATGTCCCTCAGGCCAGCCTGCACCCTTACTAATCTGGGACCCCTTGAGGGATGTCCGACTGCCCGTTTAGGCCCCATCCTAGTAAGATCAGGCCTAAACGGGCAGTCGGACATCCCTCTCACAATCCAGGACTGCAAGCTCCCAACTGCTCGCCTGCATGTTTTTCTGATTGCCCCTAACTGCTTCTGCCTGCCAACCTAATCACCCCCTAACTACTCCCCTGACAGCCTGATTGATGCCTAACTGCTCTCCCCTGCAGGCCTGGTCACCCCTAACTGCCCTCCCCTGCAAGCTTGATTGCCCCCAACTGCCCTCCTTTGCAGGTCTGGTCCCTCCCAACTGCCCTCACCTGCTGGCCATCTTGTGGTGGCCATCTTGTATCCACATGGGAGCAGGATCTTTGACCACATGGGGGCAGCCATCTTGTGTGTTGGAGTGATGGTCAATCTGCATATTACTCTTTTATTAGATAGGATAGACTAGAGGCCTGGTGCATGACATTTGTGCATGGGTAGGGTACCTAGGCCTGGTTGGCAACCAGGGCCAATTGGGGCCTTCTTGCTGCTGACCAGGGTCTTCCTTCTGGCTGTGGGCCAGGGCCTTCCTTCTAGATGACAGCTGGAGCCTCCTTTCTTTGGCTGCCAACTGCCAGTGGGGCCTTTCTTCATTCTGTGCCTTCTCTTGGTGGTCAGTGCACATTATAGCAAGTGGTTAACTCCCAGTCTTCTGGTCGAACTCCTGAAGGGATAATTTGCATATTAGACTTTTATTTATATAGATTAGCCAAGTTTGTTTAGAACTCATCCTAATAATCTCATTGTAACTCAATTGCCTCTTTAAAAACTGTCTTCAAATAGTAATATTCTAAGGTGCTAGGGGTTAGAATTTCAATATATAAATTTTGGGGAAACACCATTCACCCCATAATAGTGAGTTTGACTATCAAAGCAGAGAAGGCTCTGGAGAAGATTGCAGAAACAATGATGATAGGGGAAAACAGAGTGTGTATTTCTAGGAGGAGGGAGAAGTTAACAGCAATAAGTGGCTCCAAGGTCAAAAAGAAGTAAGGACTGAAAATATCCTTCAAAATTAGGGATAAGAAAGGCATGATGATCTTATTAAGTGCTGTCTGAAGAAGTGGTGAGCACCAAAGATCAAGCAAGGTGCAGATAACCCTCAAGAGATTAAACAAGGAACTTGTATGCATATATGTGGAACCTGTGAGTACAGTTAATGGGGTGATGAGAGCCTGGAGGAGGAGAAGATAAAAGTTGGCTGAAAGAAATTAATAAGGAAAAAGAAGGACCTACGTAATACTTTCAACAATAAAGGTTTGTTTGTTTGTTTTAATAAAAATAAATAAAATAAGTTGCCTCTAGGGAAAGGGAGTGAAATTTTGAGTAGAGAGAAATAGCATGCAAAGTTGCTTTTCATTTTAAGTTTTTTGCTATTCACCATATGTATTCATTGCTAATTTTATTTCAAAATGAAATTTTAAAACTTAATATTAACATTTATCTCATCAGATTATTTAAAAGTTAATATAATACTTGTCAAATATTTGTTCTAGGCCCGGAACATAGCAAGTAGTGGATAACTATTAGTTACTAACAAGATGTTATGAAGTGCATGTTTGTGAACCTCTAACTTTATGTTATAACCCTAACCCTCAATGGGAAGCTATTAGAAGGTGGAGCATTGGGAGGCAATTAAGTCACGAGGATGAAGCCCTCATGTTGGGAACTTTAAGGAGAGACACAAGGGAGCTTACTTCCTCTCCCTCTGTTCTCTGCCGTGTAAGAATACAAGAAGTAGAAGGGTCATCTACAAATCAGAAAACAGGACCCACTAGCTACTGGTTTTGCACCCTGATCTTAAACTTCCCAGACTCCAAAACTATGAGAAATAAATTTCTGTTCTTTAAGCACCTGTTCTATATTCTATAGTATCCAAAACTGACTAATACTTCAGGTTGTCAATGTTATACAACAATGAAATTAAAGCCATTTTGGAGATAGATCCCAGGACTCTTTGACTGAGAGAAACAGTAAAGTATCATGTATTTTGTGGACATATCACTAATACAATATCAAAATAGTTATTTAAATACTAGTTATTTCATGCCCGATGCATAAAATTCATGCAACAGTAGGCTTTCCTTACCCCAGCTATTGGCACCAGCTTCCGTCTGGTACCCAGAACGAGGCTTCCCTCCCTCCAGCCACCAGCAGGCACCTGGGATCCAGCTTTCCCTGTGGCCATTGGCAGGCACTGGGACACAAGCTTCCCTTTGGCTACTGGAGGCACCTGAGGCCTGGGCTTTGCTCTGGCCACTGGCAGGTACCTAGGACCCAGGCTGCCCTCTAGTCCCAGCTTTATCCAGAATGATATCTGGAATGACATCCTGAATGATGTCCAGTATAAGTAGTATATTACCCTTTTATTATTGTAGACTAGTGGCCTGGTGCACAAAATTCATGCATGGGTTGGGGAAGGAGGTCCCTCAGCCCAACCTGTACCCTCGTCAATTGGGACCCCTTGGGAGAAGTCCAACTGCCGGTTTAGTCCCGATCCCACAGCAGTCAGACATCTCTCTCACAATCTGGGGCTGCTCGCTCCTAACTGCTCACCTGCCTGCCTGCCTGATCTTCCCAAACTGCTTCTGCCTGCCTTCCTGATTGACCCTAAACTCCCTGCCTGCCTGATCACCTCTAACTGCCTCTGCTTGCCTGCCTGATTGCTCCCAACTTCCCACCCCTGCTGGCTTGATCTCCCCCCGAACTGTCCTCCCCTGTCCATGTGGTTGTACCTAATGGCCCTCCCCTACCAGCCTGATCTTACCCCCAACTGTCCTCCCCTGCCATCCTGATTGCCCCCAACTGTTCTCCCCTGCTGGCCTGATTTTGCCCTCACTGCCCTCTCTGCCTTGGCCCCCACCACATGACTTTGCCAGGAAGGAAGTCGGACATCTGGAAAATGGCCGGTCAACCCAGTCTAATTAGCATATTACTATTTTATTAGTATAGATAGATTATATAGGATAGAAGCGCTTAAATGGTGGGTGAGGGAAAGCCTTTTTTAGCAGGAAGAAAAGCTCTTGGCAGACAAAAATACATAATCCCTATATATGAACTGATAGCCAGCCATATGCACTATACTGCCAAACCAGTAAAAAAATTGAACTCCTTTCTTACACCTTATACCAAACAGTTGTTGCCCTTAAAACCCTGCCTCAGCCCCCACCTTAGGTTCTGCCTTTGCAATTCACCCAGATTAGGTTCTGATTGGTCAGTTTCTATGCCAGTCAACATCAAAAGCTCTGCCTCCTAGGCAGCCTTTGGTTCCTCACAGTTTACCCAGATTTGGTTCTTATTGGTCGATTTCTATGCCAGTCAGCATCTCTGGGCCTATCTCTGGGCCTGATCAGAGCGGCGGGGCTGATCAGCAGCCCCTGTGGAGGCCCAGAGAAAAAGAGGCACAGCTGTTGGCCAGACCAGGAGAGAAAGAGAGAGGAAAGAACTGATCAACAGCTGCCACAGAAGCTACAGATCAGATCCTGCTTCTCTCTCCAGACCTCTCTCCAGGCCTGATCCACAGCCTCCTCACCAATCAGTACTGGGTCACCCCACTCACAGCAACCCAGCACTGACTGCAGGACTTACTTCCAGCTAGTCGAGACTTCAGTCATTATGGATCCTGTGTTTTTATATATTAGGACAACTCTCCTAATAAATAAAGCCTTTCAAATAAAACTGAAAGCCAAATCTGAAGTCTGCTATTTTAACTATTATATCTATTGAATCAATTGTTAGAGAAAGTAGAGGGGAAAGTAGTTTGAGAAGCCAACAAAACATGACAGGAATATGACACTGTACTACTGTCCAAGATCATAAGCAGTGGTGTGTCTATTTCATGTGACAAAGAACCAGATAAAGCACTTGATTTTTCAACATGCTTTATCAATGCTACATATTAACTACTGAACATCAGGAGTTAATTACACTGAGATGAGGCCAAGGCCAATATTAAAGTATTCATCAGAACCAAAATGAGTTGCAGGTAAGCTGAAGACACCCAGAACTAGAATGGACCTTAGCAGCCAACCTCCCAATTCTTAAATCCCTTCTACAACAAAACTGCCAAGTATTCTGCCTGGAAGTTTAAAAAGCTACTGAGGCATATGATGCAGGCAACAAGAGGAATAACAAGCAGGGAAGACAAAGCAAAACTGCCAGGATTTTCTGAAATTTTAGGTCTTTCCTAGGAGACATAGAGCTTTAAGTGTTGCTGAACAAAGATTTCAAGCCTTCTGTAACCTTTGACACAGCATCAGAAACCTCATGGAGCACAATGAGATTACAATTTTAGTTCCTAGGTTTCAATTTTAGTTTCACCCCTTAACTTAGTTGGATGGCCTAAACTCTTTAAGGCTTTAGTTTCTTCATCTATCAGATAAGGACAGCCCTTATCATTGTGTTTTTGTGAACATTAACATTTTTATATAATAAAAGCCTAAGCAACCATTAGAGTGGAATGACCAGAAGGACTGGTCACTATGATGCTCACTGGGCACCAGGGGGCAAATGCTCAATGTAGGAGCTACACCATGGGGGTCAGTGTGCTCCCACAGGGGGAGCACCACTTATCTTGAAGGCGGGCTCATGCCTGGCAAGTGCAGTGGCAATGGCAGGAGCCTCTCCCACCTCTGTGGCAGTGCTAAGGAGTGGCAACTTGAGCAGTAGGGAGCAGCAAGCAGGCAGTAAGGAGTGAGGGGTCCCAGTCTGTGAGAAGGAGCAGACTGGGCTGAACAAACTTCCCCTGCTCCAGTGTATGAATTTTGTGCACCAGGCCCCTAGAAATCCTATATAATAAAAGACTAATATGCAAATTCACTGAATAGCAGAATGACCAGTCTCTATGATATGCACTAACCATTCAATGCAGGAGCTAATCCCTGGTGGTCAGTGCAGCAGTGGTGGTGCGAGCCTCTCCCACCTCTGCAGTAGCACTAAGGATATTGGATTAATGGCTCCCAGACTGCAAGAGGACATAGGCCAGATTGAGGGACACTCCCCACAAGTGCATGAATTTCAACACTGGGCCTCTAGTATACTAATAATCCTTGTAAAGCATTTAGCCCTATGCACATCAAATAGTAAGTGTTCTAAGTTTATTTTTGTGTATGGTGTAAGTTGGTGGTCTAGTTTCATTTTTTTTGCAAGTATCTATCAAATTTTCCCAACACCATTTATTGAAGAGACTATCTTGACTCCATTGTATGTTCATGCCTCCTTTGTCAAATATTAATTGAGCATAGTGGTTTGGGTATATATCTGGATTCTCTATTCTATTCCATTGGTCTGTTCTTGTGCCAGTTCCAGGCTGTTTTGAGAACAGTTGCTTTGCAATATAGCTTGAAATCTGGTATTGAGATCCCACCTACTTTATTCTTCTTTCTCAGGATTGCTGTGGCTATCCAAGGTCTTTTTGTTTTGTTTTGTTTTGTTTCAGATGAATCTTTGGAGAGTTCTTTCTAGGTCTGTGAAATATGCCATTGGCAGTTTAATGAGGAGTTGACTTAAAAATAAGATGGGAAACCATAAAAATATTAGAGGAATCCACAGGCAGCAAAATCTCAGACATATGCTGAAGGAACTTCTTCACTAATACTGCTCCTAGTATTAGTGAAGCTAAAGAGAATATAAACAAACGGGACTACATCAAAATAAAAAGCTTTTGCACAGCAAAAGAAACCATCAACAAAACAACAAGAAAGCCCACTGTATGGGAGAAAATATTTGCAAATGTTATCACTGATAAAGGTTTAATCTCCAACATCTACAGGCAACTTATACAACTTAATAAAAGGAAGATAAATGATCCAATAAAAAAATGGGCAATGGACCTAAATAAAACCTTTTCGAAAGAAGACAGAAGGAAGGCCATGAGACACATAAAAACATGCTCAAAGTCACTAATTATCTGAGAGATGCAAATCAAAACGGCAATATGATACCATCTCACACCTGTCAGAATGGCTGTCATCAACAAATCAACAAACAACAAGTGTTGGCTGTTGGCGAGGATGCAGAGATAAAGGAACCCTTGTGCACTGTTTGTGGAAATGCAGACTGGTACAGCCACTGTGGAGAACAGTATGGAGTTTCCTCAAAAAACTAAAAATGGAACTCCCATTTGACCCAATAATCCCACTCCTAGGAATATATACTAAGAAACTAGAAACACCAATCAGAAAGGATTTATGCAGCCCTATGTTCATAGCAGCACAATTTATAATAGCTTAGATTTAGAAACAGCCTAGATTCCCGTCAGCATATAACTGGATCTGAAAATAATGGAATACTCTGCTGCCATAAAAAAGAAGGAATTCTTACCATTTGCAGCAACCTGGATGGAACTGGAGAGCATTATGCTAAGTGAAATAAGCCAGGCAGTGAAAGAAAAATAGCACATGATCTCACTCATTTATGAATAATAAAGAGCATTATAAACTGATAACAAAAAGGTAGATACAGAGGCAGTAAAGCATCAAACAAACTGTCAAATTACAGCGGGAAGGTTAGGGAGAGGTGGGGTAGATAACAGGTCAACCAAAGGACTTGTATGCATACAGATAAGCATAATCAATGGACACAAGACACGGGAGGGGGAGTGTTAGGGCATGCATGGAATGGTGGAGGCAATGGGAAGATATGTACACATGTAATACATTAATAAAAATAATTTTAAAAATACAGATCTAAAAATAATAATAATACAAACCTAAAACAAAACAAAAAAATGAATGTCCATTAACTGTTAGTTAGGCCATATGTTTAATAGTAGGAATAACTCTGATCTTAGCATTGTATATATATATAGATAGATAGTTATTGGGTTTAGTTGCTTTAAGTGAAACACATTTGCTTTTAGCCTGTTTCTCCTTTCTTTTCAGATATATGGCATGAATCTACATAGTCCCACAAAATTTCCAGCTGGAAGAGGATATGAGAGAATTTCTAGTTCAGCTTGTTTATATTATAGATGATGAAATGAGGTGTGAATAGATTGAATGGGTTATTCATTTCATTTATTAGAGGTAGAGAAAATTAAAGCACATGAAGACTGATTTTAGCCAAGATACAAAAGGCTAAATGCTTTGCTAGTTATTAGTATCCAGAATTACTGACTCTTGGTGTTCTAACTACAGGATAAAACCCTAGTCCTAATTACCAAGAGCAAGTTAATTTAATGACAAACTATGCCAAAATGGTTTTGGGTCACTGTGTTTACCTTAAACCACCATAGGATGCCAGGCAATACCCTCATGCCAAATAATCCTGTCCACCTGGTTAATGCAGTCTTCATAATTAATAATCCAAATCTTTTAGGCACAAAGATCTATTAACATACTAATATATCTTCTTAATAGACTAACTGCTTTTAATAAGAATTATCTATACTAAGCCAATGACAGGTAGTGTTTTTTTAAATGATTAGCACCTAGGAAATCATACTCAAGCTGGTTGCTGATGAACATTCTTTGGTTTTGGTAGTTAGCATTTCCCATTCCAGCAGTTACTCCAGTCTTCAGTTGGAGGATTTGGGCCATGGAAAACCAAGCCAATTCAATGGCCAGTGACTATCTTAAGAAAATATAATTATGACATATGGATATGAAAACTTGATTCACTTGAAAGATTATATAAAAATTTGTTTAAAATCTAAAAGAGATTTTTGGGGAGAATTGCTAATATTTGAATATAAATGTATATTTAAATGATATTATTGAATTACTATTGCTCCTCTGACAATGGAATTATGTTATATTAAATGGATGCTGAAGTATTTAGGGATAAGGTGTCATAATGTCTGAAAGTTATATTCAAGTGGTCAACAACAAATTACAAACAGGAAGGTTGATAGATGATAGATGATAGATAGATGATAGATGCTAGGTAGATATAGCAATTTTGGAAAAATGTTTAAAATATTTTTATTCAAATAAATCTATAACTTTACCATCCTGAGGAAATACTCATACCACAATGTTGACTTCTAGAAAACTATTTAAAATACCATGTTAATACTTAGTATTTGAATTATGTCACTCCTTCCATTTATCAATCTTTTCTCTCTCCAAAAAATTAAAAACTGGGATTTAAATAAATTATTAAAAAATTCTAAATATAGTTAATGCCTTATGTATCTTATTATAAATATTTTTGGACTATATATATTTAAAAGAAAAATTCTCAAAGATAGACCATATTTTAGAACACAACAGGAGTCTCAATAAGTTTAAAAAGATTAAAGACATATCAAACATATTCTCTAACCACAATAACATGAAACTAGAACTACAATAAAAAAGGATCAAAAATCCTCAACATATGGAGGCTAAATAGTATCTCATTAAAAAACAAATGGGGACAGAACCAAGATAGTGACATAGGCAAATGCCTGTATTTGCCGCCTCCCACAACCACATCAAAATTGCAACTAAAGTACAGAATAACCATCATCCAGAACATCAGAAAGCTGGCTGAATGGAAATCCTACTACTAGAGAAGTAAAGAAGAAAGCACACTGAGACTGGTAGGAGGTGGGGAGGCACAGAATGGGCTGGTTCGACACCGATGTGTGCTGCTCTTTTAATTGGGAGGGAGATAGCCTCTGTGGATGCTGCCTGAAGGAGCAAGGGGTTCCAGCCCACACCAGACTCTCAGCCCAGGGTCCGAGAGCTGGGAAAAGAAGTCCCTATGGATAGTAAGAACTACAAGCTGAAAAAAACAGTGAGGATTGGAGCTCAGTGACATAGGGTACTGGAGACTCTGCTGCTCCTCTTAAAAGGCCACCACCATGAAAAAAAAAAAGGGACATCTGGAACTTACAAGTTCCTGCTTCCTCTGAGCTCCACTGCTGGGCAAAGCTCCGGGGAAACCCAGACACATAACAGTGGTACCTCGAGATACGAGTTTAATTCATTCCATAACCTTGAGGCGTGGGAAATTATGAGACGCTTGAGTCACAGTAAACTGGTGGGTCTTGTGCAGCTGGCCGATCCATGCAATTACTCCTATCTCAAATATTGGTCGCATTTCAAAGCAAATATCACTCGCTCGATGGCTTGTATCTCAAAAATCTCATATGTTAGGGCACTTGTATCTCGAGGTACCACTGTACTAGGAAAAACTAGACTGTCTGGCATTGGGGGGAGAACTTGGGGATGGCTTTCTTCTGGATGGAGGTGCTCACAGTAGTCATTGTTCCCATGCTGGGATCTTTCCAGTTGCAGGGATGACTGGCAGCCATTTCTGTTTGCTCAGCCCTGATGATTCTCTGAGAACCCACCCCACCCAATTTATAGCCCCATCCAAGCTACAGGCAGCAGCTTTTGCATATGAATGGCCTGTCCTTTCTCAAGCTAAAATGTGCCAAACAAGTTGCAGCTGGGTCAGGGAACCCTAAACCTATCAATAAAAGGCTCAAGACCCATCACCTGCACCAGCCAGTCTTGCTTCACAGCTGGGCACTTCCAAACCCAAAGCAAAAAGGAGGAATATGCAGATCTCTCTGTATTTCCTGTTGGATGGCCTCAAGCAGTGGCTGACTTTGCACCTCAAGAGACAGTGTACCCAGTGATCAGTGTGAGACCATATCAGATTATAACTCTTCACATCCATAAGCTACACATTCAAGGGGCACCAAAGCCCCACTGAAGCAAATCCTACTTCATAAGGGTGTCTCTTGCACAGCAGCTCTTCACTGCAGTCACAGCTGGTCCCCACAGCCAATTGGCCTAGAGGTCAATTTCTACCACTGATGTCAAGAGCAAACAAGACTCAACTACAACAAGACTGTGCACACAGCCCACAAAGAGGTGTACCTAAAGTGTCCACCTCAGATGATTGGGGAGCTGAGCCACTGGGCCCTATAGGACACCTACTACCCAGAACCACTCTATCAACTCTGACTTAGTAGATCTACCCAATACATAGAAACAAATACAGGGAAGCAGCCAAAATGAAGAGACAAAGAAACATGTCACAAATTAAATAAATGGAAGAATGCAAACTACTGAATATAGAATTTAAAACCACAGTTATAAGGTTATTCAATAATCTTCTAGAAACCTCTAAGAGGCTTAGTGAGATTTTCAAGGATCTTAGAATACAAAAAAAAAAAGGGAAAAGAAAAAGGACCAGTTAGAAATTAAGCAAATTAAGCATACACTGACTGAAATAAAGAATAACATACTGGGATTCAACAGTAGACTTCCAGATCCTGAAAATAGAATCAACAATTTGAAAAATGAGGAAGCGAAAAACACCAACCAGAAGAGAAAAAAGAAAAAAAGAATCCAAAGATATGAAGATAGTGTAACTATCTAGGACAACTTCAAGCATACCAACATCTGAATTATTGATGTGCCAGAAGAAGAGAGAGAAAAAGACATTGAAAACCTATTTGAAGAAATAATGACAGAAAATTTTCTCTGCCTGGTGAAAGAAATAGACTTGCAGTTTGTTACCTACAAGAGAGTGCCCAGATAATTGTCAACTGACTTCTCAACAGAAACTATGCAGGCTAGAATTAGGTGGCCAGAAATATTAAGAGTGATGAATAGCAAGAATCTACAACCAAGATTATTCTATCCAGCATAACCATCATTTAGAATTGAAGGTCAAATAAAGAGCTTCACAGATAAGAAAAAGCTAAAGGAGTTCATCACTACCAAACCAATATTATATAAAACTAGAGGCCCAATGCATGAAAATTTGTGCAAGAGTCGAGCTTCCTTCCAGGACCCAGGACTCAAACTGACTTCCCTCTGGACCAGCTTCATCAGGAAGGACATCTGGAATGACATCTAGAAGGACCATGGCCTAATTAGCATATTACTCTTTTATTATTATAGTTGCTGAAGAGTATTCTTTAAGAAGAGGAAAAAGAAGATAAAGATAAAAAAATATGAACAACAGCCTAAACTAGTTTGGCTCAGTGGATAGAGCATCGGCCTGTGATGCCGGTCAAGGGCATGTACCTTGATTGCAGGCACATCCCCAGTTGGCGGGGGGTTGGGGGGGGTGGGGGCGGTGCAGGAGGCAGCCGATTGATGTTTCTCTCTCATTGATGTTTCTAACTATCCTTCTCCCTTCCTCTCTGTAAAAAAAAAAAAAAATCAATAAAAATATATTTAAAGATATATGAACAACAAAGTGGCAACAAGTACATATCTATCAACAAGTGAATCTAAAAATTAAATGAATAAAAAATTTGATGAACAGAATAAACTAGTGAATGAAATTGAATAATGGGCATGGAAATAAAACAGACTGATAATTCTCAGAGGGAGATGGTATGGAGGAAGTGGGAAAAGATTAGACAAAGATCTTATATGCATTATCTATGGACACAGACAATAGGGTAGTGAGTGCCTGAGGCAAAGAGGGAACTGATAGAGGGGAGCTATGGAGCAGGAAGGGGGGCAAAGGATATCTATAATAATCTCAACAATAAAGGTTTAAAAAATGGATTACCAATGAGATCAAAGAAGAAATAAAAAATTACCTTGAAGCAAACAAAAATGAACACACAACCATGCAAAATATATGGGACACAGTGAAAGCAATCTCAGAGGGAAGTTCATAGTATTGTAGGCCTACCTCAAGAAGCAAGAAAAATCTCTAATAAACTAACCTTACACCTAACAGAATTGTAAAGAGAATAGCAAGAAGAGCCTAGAGTATGCAGAAGGAAGGAAATAATAAAGATCAGAGCAGAAATATATGACATAGAAACTAATAATGATAATAACAACAACATCACAAAAGATCAATGAAACCAAAAGCTGCTTCTTTGAAAGGATAAAGAAAATTGATGAAACTTCAATCAGATTCACCAAGAATTAATGAGAGTGGACCCTAATAGGTATATTCAGAAATGAAAGAGGAGAGATAACAATTGACATGATAAAAATACAATGGATTGTAAAACTATATGCCAACAAAATAAACAATCTGGGAAAAATGGAGAAAGTTGTAGAAATATTCAATCTTCCAAAACATAAACAGGAAGAAAAAGAACACCTGAATAGGCCAATAACAATTGATGAAATTAAAGCAGTAAAATATAAACTATTCTAGCAAAAATTAAAAAATCCTGTACTGTATGGCTTCACAGGGGAATTTTACCAAACATTCAAACACCTATCCTCAAACTATTCCAAAAAATTAAGGAGGAGGGAAGACTTCCAAACCATTATTACCAAAATTATCCTAATACCAACACTGAATAAAGACACAGCAAAAAAGAAAATTATAAGCCAATATCTCTGATGAATATAGATGTTACAATCCTCAACAAAGTATTAGCAAGTTAGATTCAGCAATACATTGTTTAAAAATCATACACCAAGATCAAGTGGGATTTATTCCAGAAATGGAATTAAAACAAAATGAAAAATAGAAATCACATGATCATATCAATAGATGTAGAAAAACATTTGACGAAATCCAGCACCCATTTATAAGAAAAACTCTGAACAAAGTTGGAATTAAAGGACTAGACCTCAATATAATAAAGGCCATATTTGAAAAACCTGTAGCCAACATCATATTTAATGGGCAAAAACTAAAAGCATTTCCTTTAAGATCAGGAACAAGGGAGGGAAGTCTAATTTCACTACTCTTATTCAACATTAAAGGTCCAAAATATGAAATCCATGCAAAGAGCTTGGCCCCCAAAATCATGACGGCTGCCATGGTGGCCATCTCTGCCTTGGCCCTTGCAGCCTGGGCTTCATCTGGAAGGTTGTCCAGAAGGACATCCAGTCTAATTACCATATTACACTTTTATTATGTAGGATAATACCGGAAGTTCTAGCCATATCAATCATACAAGAAAAAGAAGATGATAAAAAAAATGGCATCTAAATTAGGAGGAAATAAATCTGTCATGATTTGCACATAACATGATATTGTATATAAAAATCTAAAGAGTCCACCGAAAACAACTATATTTAATAAAAGAATTTGGCAAAGATTCAGGATGCAAAATAAGCCCCAAAAATCCATGACATTTTTATATAATTATAATGAAAATTCAGAGAAACTAGAAAAACCATCCCATGTACTATTGCAACAACAAAAATAAGACAACTAGGAATACGTTTAACCAAAGAGATAAAAGACCTATTACTCTGAGAACTATATAACATTGATGAAAGAAATCAAGAAAGATGCAAGCAAGTGGAAGCATCATTAAAATGTCCATATACTCAAAGCAATCTGGAGATTCAATGTAATTCCTATTAAAATATCACCAGCATATTTCATAGACTTAGAACAAATATTCCAAAAATGTATATGAGACAAACAAACAAACAAAAGATCCCAAATAGCCTCAGCAACCTTGAGAAAGAAGAATAAGGTTAAAGGTATCACAATACCCAAAATCAAACTACACTAGAAGGCCATTGTGATAAAAAGACAACAGCCTGGTAGTGGCATAAGAACAGACATATAGAACAATGAAACACAACAGGGACCCCAGAAATCAACAGATGTCTTTATGGTCAATGAATATTTGACAAAGGAGGCAATAGTATACACTGGAGTGAAATCAGTTTCTTCAATAAATGATGTTAGGAAACTTCAGTTTCTTCAATAAATGATGCAAAAAAAAAAGAAAAAAGAAAAGAAAGAAACTAGATCACCAACTTACACCATACAAAAGAATAGACTCAAAATGGATAAAAGACTTAAATGTGTGTAAGTCACAAAACTATAAAAATCTTAGATGGAAACATAGGCAGTAAAATCTCAGACATCTCTTGCAGCAATATTTTTGCCAATATGTCTCTGAGAGCAAGGGAAACTCATGAAAAGATAAATGAGACTACATCAAGCTAAAATGATTATACACAGCAAAAGAAACCATCAACAAAATGATAAGAGAGCCCACTGTATGGGAGAACACATTTGCCAATGATGCACCAATAAGGGATTAATTCCCAAAATATATAAAGAGCTCATATAACTCAACACCATAAAGACAAACAATGAAATTTCAAAGAGAAAAAGAGACTTGCATAAACGCTTCTCCAAAGAGGACATACAAAGGGCCAAGAGACATGAAAAAATGCTCAAAGTCACTAACTACCAGAGAGGTGCAAATAAAAACTAACTCACACCTG
Source organism: Lasiurus borealis (assembly GCA_004026805.1). NCBI lineage: Eukaryota > Metazoa > Chordata > Mammalia > Chiroptera > Vespertilionidae > Lasiurus > Lasiurus borealis. Next base: position 19,280 of record PVJN01003966.1, on the reverse strand, counting down.
TCAGAATGGCTACTATCTACACTAATGAAAGAGAAACATGCAAATTAACCATCACTTTGCTACAAGCCATGCTCACCATCTAATCAGGAACAAATATGCAAATTAGCCCAACCAAGATGGCAGCCGGCCATGGAACTAGAACAAGCAGGAGGCTTGGGTTGCCCCTAACGATGGAGGAAGCTTCCTGCCTCACTGCCCTGCCTGGCCCTGGCCTCCACTCAAGGCTACAAAGCTTCAATTATAGAAGATAAATAAATCCTAGATACTTGCTTCCAGCCAGCCCTGGCCTTTGATCAAGGAAGTGTTGAAAAAAAAAAAAAAGGAAAGCAAAAAAGCAGGAGCTGGGACTTTGCATCACTGGGAGTTGATCAGGCCAGAATGGGATGAGAGGTCATTGTGGGGCAGACCAGCATGGGGGGGGGTGGGACAGTTGGGGTGAGCAGGCTGGCATAGGGGGTAGTTGGAGGTGATCTGGCTGGCAGGAAAGCATTTGGGGGAGAGCAGGCTGGCAGCAGGGGGCAGTTGGGAGTGAGCAGGTGGGCAGGCAGAGTGGTTAGGGGCAATCAGACAGGCAGGCAAGCAGGTGAGTGGCTGGAGTCAGCAGTCCTGTATTGTGAGAGGTAAGTCCAACTGCCGGTTTAGGCCTGATCCCTGTAAACCAACAGTAGGATGTCCTTTGAGGGATCCCAGATTGGAATGGGTGCAGGCTGGGCTGAGGAAAAATCTCCCCACACCATTCATGAATTTCATGCACCAGGCCACTAGTCAATAGATAAACAACAAGTGCTGGCGAGGATGGGAAGAAAGGGGGATTATAGTACACTGCTGTGGGAATGTAGATTGGTGCAGCTCCTATGGAAAACAGTATGGAGTTTTCTCAAAAAAACTAAAAATGGAACTTCTTTTTGACACAGTGATCTCACTTCTGGGAATATGTCCTGAGAATCGTAAAATACCAATCAGAAAGAATATATGCACCCCTATGCTCATAGCAGTGTTATTTACATCTAGAGGCCTGGCACACAACATTTGTGTGCCTGGCAGGTCATCAGGACTGATCTGTGGGGACACCAGAGGGGTAATCAGGGGGCCTCCAACTGGCACCCATCTTGGCTTAGGGCCTGCAGTTTGGGGTCAGCTCCTATATTAGGTGTCTGCTCCTGGTGGTCAGTGTACATCATAGCAGCTGGTTTTTCCACCAGTCATTCTGCCATTTGGTGAATTTGCATATCAGGCTTTTATGATATAGGATAGCTAAGATCTAGAAACAGCCCAAGTGCCCACCAGCAGGAGTAGTAAAAAAGTTGTGGTAGCCTGACTAGTGTGTCTCAGTAGTTGAGCATTGACCCATGCACCAAGAGTTCACAGGTCTGGGCACAATTCTAGGTATGGGCACATGCCCAGATTATGGGCTACCTGTTCTGTAGGGGGAGTTCAGGAGGCAGCTGAGATCGATCTTTCTCTCTCATCAATGTTTCTATCTCTCTCCCTCTTCTTTCCTTTATGAACATTTATTTAAAATACATTTTTGTTGATTTCAGAGAGGAAGGAAGAGGGAGAGAGAGATAGAAACATCAATAATAAGAGAGAATTACTGATAAGCTGGGAGCCCACACTTGTAGCATGTGTCCTCAACCAGAATTGAATCTGGGGCCCTTCAGTCCACTACAGGTCAATATTCTATATACTAAGCCAAACCAGCCAGGGCAAAACATATTTTTTAAAAAGCTGCTGTACATTTACACACTGAAATACTATTTGACCATTAAAAAAAAAAAAGAAAAAAGAAAAAACAAAACAAGAAGTCTTACCCTTTGTGACCACATGTATGGACCTGGAGAATATTATGCTAAGTAAAATAAGCCAGTCAGAGAAAGACAGATACCATGTGATCTCACCAATATGTGAAATCCAAGGAACAAAATCAACTGATTTAAAAAATAGAACCAGAAGCATGAATACATGGAACAAACTGGCTGTTGTTCAAAAGAAGGTGAGTGGAGATGACTGAATAAAGAAGATGAATGAAATATCTAAAGACAATATATACATACCCCATGGCCAAAAAAAAAAAATAATTTGGTGAAGGCCAAGGAAGTGGTGGGAAGACTGGGAGGAGATGAAGATGGGTAAAGGAGGGGAGGGGGTCTCCTGCAATAGTATCAACACTAACAGAATGTTTCCATAAAAACAAAACAAACAAACAAAAAAAATGTAACCATGAGGACACTGTTCTCACAACCAAGGTGACTGTATTCCGGTCATGCACCACCAGTCTTCAGCTGCCTCAAAAATTCCCACTGATGTAGGTATAAATGTTTTCTTCTCGCCTACAAGTAGCCAATTTATTCACTAATATCTCCTTTTATGCTTTACTTCAGATTCACCTTCATCTTTATTTGGTTTTAATCACTCAAGGTCAAACAACAATGAGTTTGAATATGTGCCTTCATATAGCTATAAATATAGCTAACTTTTATACTCTCTTTTAAAATTCATTTTTAAATCAACATAGTTAACTGGTTTGAATACAGACATTGCACAAAGAATAGCAGTGAACCTGTATGCCATAAAAGTTTTAGATGTGGATCATTAAACAAGTATGCAAATAAACCAAACCCCACAATCCCAAAAGAACCATAAGTAGTTACTATCAAATTTGTCAGGTTTTTAACTAAATTTTTGTGGTCATGTTAAAGATGGAGTCCTGAGCTAACAGCAACCACTGAATAACAATTAGAGTAGTAAACATTCACCGAGACATCATAACACCATACCTGACATCTCATATGCAGTATAAATCCTCTTTATATCTTGTCCTTAATAAGGCAAGCATGAAACCACATCAGTGCAATACATTGTTGTAACTGTTTTTGAAACAGCCCATTTTTCATTCCATAGCAAATTAAGCAGGCTTTTCAAAGGACTAAATGTCAATAAATAAAATGTAAAATGTCACATTATATATTCATCTACATATTTGATGACACTGAGTGTATTTTTTCTGAAGGAAAAAGAAAATAATAATAGACAACTTGCAAGCACACACATACTCACTAGCCATCTGACCCTGATTTATGTTACTTTGCATTTTAAATAGAAATGATCCTCCCAATTCTACCACCACCACCACCACCACCACCCAAAAAATAGTGATTAACAAGAAAGCTAAAATCTGGAATTCCAACAATATTATGTAAACATGTTGATGTAATAAATATAAGCAAACAAAAATATCTGACCTGATAAAATACTTATTTAACCAAATGAGGGAAATGTGACAAATAAGTTTCCTTTGACATTCATACAAAACTGCATTTCTGAAAGAATTCTGATTCTGTATAGAATGTTATATTTATGGCTTCCTTTAGTGTGGGAAATTAGTTAGAAAAAAACAACAACAAAAACAAGGATAACCTGGAATGGAGAGAGAAGTATATGAAAACACTAGAAATACAGGAGTACAGAAACAATAAAGTTGAGAGAATTATTACTCAACAACTTTTGATAGTCCATTTTTTTTATTTTCCCACAGAATATTCTGACAACCCAAATGGTTGCAATGAATCAATATCCATTTGCTTGAATAGGATTCTTTTTAATCTCCTGTATTTTCTGATAAGAGGAAATTTTTTTCTTCTCCTTTCAAAAGTCTTTTTTTTTTTTTGTAATCCTCACTTGAGTATATATTTTAAATCAATTTTTTAGAGAGAGACAGGATAGAGAAAGAAAGAGAAACATCAATCAGTTGCTCCCGCACACAACCTAACCCGGGATTGAAACCACAACCTAGTTATGTGCCCTTTCCAGAATAAAGCCTGAAGCCACCCAGCCAGGGAACAAAGGTCTTCTTTAAAACAAAAGGAACCTTCTCAGTTTACTGTGCAATCGATCTCTGCTAATTTACTAGGTATAAAAGTGCAATATAATTAACCCTAGCTATAACAGGTCCTCGTGGTCTCGATTTCATGGAGAACCTGATATATTATAGAAAAAAAATAAAGAAACATAATCAAACGTCATTGTTAATGATATTTGATTATTCTACCTGTGACCTGAGCTATTAAAACTATCACCTTATAATTTCAACTCATCCATTGGGAAAGCCAACTTCAAACATTATCATAGCTTAAAGGTCACTTGGAAAGAATGCAATTATAACAAAATTATGTGGTAGTTATATAAATGAATTCATTTGTATACCTGCTCCCAGATTATATTTGTTCTTGAAAGAATAATCCATAGAATATGAGTTAAATATATTTACAGGGTTTTTTTCTCTCTCTTACACATTTTTAAAAGAAAATCAAGAACAAATTTTCATCATATAATTCTCCTTCTCAGCAACCTTTCTTCTCAAAACAATAGCTAGCATCAGTGACTTTGTCAGGGGACCTGCTATATATTTGCAAAGATGAAGTCAGCTTCCTTCCTCTGTCCCTGCCTCTTCCCCTTTCTTTCCTCTTGGATTTAGTGTTGAAGTGCTCTCAGGCTTCCTGCTCACCAAAAATAGGAAGAAAAAGTAGTAAGTCAGAAAGCAGTTCCCTGTTCTTTACTAACCTAAACAAATTTCCTGGTCTCTATTAGCCTAAATCCATGCTAGAAATATGAAGAGAAACAAAAGTTGGAAATAAATTCTATCATTTGATTATCTTGAGATCCCCATAAGAACTAACATTTCTTAAAAGCTTTCTATGTGCCAAGCACTGTGACATAGCTAATTTAGGTCATCTGCTTCTTTCTTTTTCTTGGTTTGAGTTTTATACTCAAAATGTTCACTTAACATTGGCTTACACTGAGGAATTGATAGAAAGAAAGAAATATTAGGCTACCTAAATCCAAATTATTTTGCTGGCGATTATTGAATGACTGTAAGTGACTGTATTTACAATTGGGGTAAGAAGTCAAAAGAGGGATAGGAGGAGAGGGAGGGTCAGGCGTCCCTGAGCCTCCCCTAAGCACCAAATATGAGTACAGAATTGAAAGAAGAATCTTGCCTGGTGAAGAAGCAAAAGCTAGCCTAAAAGAAACTTTCAGTCAAAGAAGAAGGGAAGAAACAGACCAGGTAATAACAGATGGTACCTTATGAAGCCGGAACAGGAGGTTAGGAGAACAAAGTGCCAGAAAAGTGAGCACAGGCAGAGAGGAGTCAGGCTTGCCCGGAGTTTTGATGGCCAAGGCCTGCTGCAGCTTTTTGCCTGCTTCTTCCAACCAATTTGGCTGTTTTCCTTAATGAATTAATTTAAAGTGTTAATTGGTTTTTACATAAATAATGAGAAAATTAAGGTTAAAATGAGATATAATTTGGCACCTCAGGTTCCAGAAAAAGTAGCACTAAGGGATATATTTTTTTAGCTTTTTAAAAAAGATTAAATGTAATGCATAGTATACATTAACAAGGATAAATCTTTTTAAAACATTAATGCATCTAGAATTTTTATGGTTTCATGACTTACATTTAACTTTTATCCATTTTTAGTTTATTCGTGTGTATGGTGCAAGCTGGTGGTCTAGTTTCATTTGTTTTGCAAGCACCTGTCCAATTTTCTCAACACCATTTATTGAGGAGATTTTTACTCCATTGTATGCTCTTTCCTCTTTTTTTATAGATTTTATTGATTTTTTTACAGAGAGGAAGGGAGAGGGATAGGAAGTCAGAAACATCAATGAGAGAGAGACATCGATCAGCCGCCTCCTGCACACTCCCTACTGGGGATGTGCCCACAACCAAGATACATGCCCTTGACCAGAATCAAACCTGGGACCTTTCAGTCCGCAGGCCGACGCTCTATCCACTGAGCCAAAAAGGTCTCAGCTCTTTCCTCTTTTGTCAAATAGCAATTAAGCATAATGACATGGGTTGATTTCTGGGGTCTCTGTTCTATTCTATTGATCTACGTGCCTGTTCTTGTGCTATTTCCAGGCTGTTTTGGTTACAATGCCTTTGTAGTAGAGTTTGATATCCAATATTGTGATCACTCCAACTTTGTTCTTCTTTCTTAAGATTGCTGAGGCCATTCAAGGTGTTTTTTGGTTCCGTATAAATTTTTTGAATATTTTCTCTAAATCTGTGAGGGATGCTGGTGGTATTTTAATAGAGATTGCATTGAATCTAATCCTAGAGGAAAACATAGGCAATAAAATCTCAGACATCTCAAGTAGCAGAATATTTGCTGATACATCTCCTAGGGCAAGAGAATCAAAGAAAAAATAAATGGGACTACATCAAAATAAAAAGTTTCTGCAGCAAAATAAGTCATCCTCAAAATGAAAAGGTAGAACATATTTGTCAATGATACATTTGATAAGGGATTACTTTCCAAAATATATAAAGAACTCATTCAAATCAACAAAAGGAAGAAAAACAAGCCAATTAAAAAAAATGGACAAAAGACCTGAATAGACACTTCTCCAAAGTGGACATATAGTTGACCACGAGACATGTGAAAAAATTCTCAATGTCACTAATCATCTGAGAGATACAAATTAAAATGACAATGAGATACCACCTCACAGCTGCCAGAATGGTTAGCATCAATAAGTCAACAAGTGCTGGAGGAGGTAGGGAATAGGGAATCCTAATACACTGCTGGTGGGAAGGCAGACTAGTATCCTCACTGTGAAAAACAGTATAGAGTTTTCTCAAAATATTAAAAATGGGACTACCATTTGAACCAGAGATCCCACCTCTGGGAATATATCCTAAGAATCCCAAAACACCAACCAGAAAGTATATATGCACCCTTATAGCAGTGTTACTTTCAATAGCTAAGATCTGGAAATACTCAAGTATCCATTAGTAGGTAAGGAGATAAAAAAAAAAATGTGGTACGTTTATACCATGGAATAGTATGCAGCACTAAAAAAGAGGATCTCTTATCCTTTGGGACAGTGTGGAGGGACCTGGAGATTATTATGCTAAGCAAAATAAGCCCATTAGAGAAAGACAAATATCACATGATCCCAGATCTAATGAACAAAATAAATTGACAAACAAATAGGTCCAGAGATATGGAAGCAACAGACTCAGAGGGAAGGCAGGGATGGGCAGGGGTAAAAAGAGATTAACCAAAGAAGTTAGATGCATAGGCCATGAAACAGGCAATAGTACAGTGAAGGCTAGGGGTGTAGTGGGAGCAGGGTTGAGACAGGCAAAGCAGTAGGAAATTGAGGATATCTGCAATGCCTTCAACAATAAAAATAAAATAAAAAATTTTGATGCAAAAAGTATGTATATCTTTTTCTTCATTTCAACACACAGGCAAAACAATTCTATATGTTGCTTATAAATGTGTTTATAAAAGTGTTAAAGCAGACTAGAGTGATGATTTTTTTCTCCAGTGTTAACTTTCTTATAAACCATGCTTACATGGCAAAACAGCTGTTTGAGATTAGCCTACTGAGTTGCTCAGACTGAGGCATAGACATTATCAAAGCACCAATAAAAAAACACTTTTTAAATATGTTTTCTTATGGATATAGTTCATTATTATCTTTTTCTTTACTCTATCTATGAATCATCATAGGCTCATCAAAGAATTAGGAAAAAAATCAGCCCAGCTTTTGAAAAATAGTAATAGCCTTTATTTTTCTAATGAACACTTCTCACAGTTCAGCTAAATTGTACAAATGGGCAGCATCCTGCTTCAGGTTATTTTAATTTTACAATGAGTAGTAGCAGGTAGCATTGAGACATAAATAAATTTATGACACTTTTTACCAATTCCCATTACTGATAACTAAAATTCTTAATCTATACCCTATTCAAAGTAGCATTATTGAACAACTGTTGAACCAAATTTCATCTGATCAATGAAGCAATAGTTATAAAACATTATTTTACAGAGATTGCTAGGAGGAAATGAGAGCAATGTTTAATAATCTTGGGTCTACATATACACACACACACAAAGCAATCTTTGTGGACTTTTTTTCAAAGCGGGCATTATTTTGTCTTAATGTGTTGAGGTGATGATGATTTTCATTCAGATTGACCTGAGCATGTAGACAGAGCCTGAATCCAGCACCAATTCTGTGAGGAAATGGAAGTTTCTACCTTCGCCTAACTGCTCTACCATAACTTCCTCATACTTCTTATAGCATCTCTCAATGTCATGATAATCTATCAAAGGAAGTGCAGTGACTATATAAATGAGGGTAGCCATGAAGGTGAACTATTTCAGAGAAAGTTGCCTTGGGGAAGGAAACGTTTGCACTACACATGGCTTTACACTTTGCTCTCTCTCTGAACTACAAAGGAAAGATGGATATCCTTTGATCAGATGAACAGTTTATGAGGTTTTGTATTAAATAAAGAGACATCTTCAGGGTCTTGTGTACGAACATTGTAAAACCTTGAGATATTTTATGTTATACATACATATTTAATGTGATAATAAAAAGCTTATTTGCTTCAAAGTCTCTTTTACCCTTACCTGTATACTAAACAGCTTGAGGTCATTGGCTAACTTATCAAGACTTTCATTATTCATGGCAGTAGTAGGAACATACCCAACCTCCATAGATATATCAATAAGATTTTAGTAGCAAATGACACATTCAGATTGAGTAATATAACATCCATATGGAAGCATGGTGCTGGGGTTTGAAGAAACTGTTGTTTTTTTTCAAGGCCTAGTGTGTTTCTTTAGTTGAAATTGTTTATATAGTAAAATATTACTATTTTTAATTTCAAAAATGGCAAAATTATAAGCCAAAAACTAGTATATTGAATACAACAATATAAAGGAGCATAAGATTCTTTTAATAAAAGACAGAAAGAATCCTACGCTAGTAAGGTTAATTAATAAAATGTTTAAAAAACAGATCTCCTCTTGGAAATTCACTTGAATGTTACTAAACAGCATTTTACTATACAACCAGTGTAACCTACTTAAAGATTTGTCATTTGTTGACTTGTTGATGACTGCCATTCTGACAGGTGTGAGATGGTATCACATTGTCATTTTGATTTGCATCTCTCAGATAGTGACTTTGAGCATGTTTTCATGTGTCTTGGCTTTCCTTCTGTCTTCTTTTGAAAAGGTTCTATTTAGGTCCGTTGCCCATTTTTTTATTGGATCATTTATCTTTTCTTTTATTCAGTTGTATAAATTGCCTATAGATTAAACCTTTATCAGTGATAACATTTGCATATATGTTCTTCCATGCAGTGAGCTTTTTTGTTGGTTTGTTGATGGTTTCTTTTGCTGTGCAAAAGCTTTTTATTTTGATGTAGTCCCATTTGTTTATTTTTTCTTTAGCTTCCATTGCCTAAGGAGCAGTATCAGTGAAGAAGTTTCTTTAGCATATGTCTGAGATTGTGCTGCCTGTAGATTCCTCTAATATTTTTATGGTTTCCCATCTTATGTTTAAGTCTTGTATCCATTTTGAGTTTATTTTTGTGTATGGTGTAAATTGGTGGTCTAGTTTCATTTTTTGCATATATCTGCCCAATGTTCCCAACACCATTTATTGAAGACTGTATTGACTCCATTTTATGTTCAAGCCTCTTTTGTCAAATATTAATTGAGCATAGTTGTTTTGATAGATATCTGGATTCTCTATTCCATTCCATTGGTCTATATGTCTGTTCTTGTGCCAATACCAGGCTGTTTTGAGAACAATTGCTTTGAATCACAGCTTGAAATCTGGATTCAAGTAGATCCCACCTACTTTAGTCTTCTTTCTCAGAATTGCTGTGGCTATTTGGGGTCTTTTTTGTTCCAGATGAATCTTTGGAGAGTTCTTTCTAGGTCTGTGAAATATGCCATTGGTATTTTAATGGACAGTGCATTGCACATATAGATTGCTTTGGGTAGTATGAACAATTTAATGATGTTGATTCTCCCAATCCATGAGGATGGTATGCTCTTCCATCTGTTTATATCTTCCTCTACCTCTTTTTTCAGTGTCCTGTCGTTTTCTTTGAATAGGTCTTTTTACCTCCTTAGTGTACCTCCTAAGTGTCTTAATTTTTTTGATGTGATGGTAAATGGAATTGCTTTTTTAGTTTCTCTTTTTGTAAGTTTACTATTAGTGTATAGAAATGACATAGATTTCTTGGCATTAATTTTGGATCCTTCTACATTGCCAAATTCATTTATTAAGTCTATTAGTTTTCTGATGGAGTCTTTTGGGTTTTTTATGTACAGTATCATGTTATCTGCAAATAAGGACAGCTTTACTTCTTCTTTTCCAATTTGGATGCTTTTATTTCTACTTCTTGACTAATTGCAATGGCTAATACTTCCAGTACTATGTCGAACAGGAGTGGTGAGAGTGGGCATCCCTGTCTTGTTCCTGTTCTTAGGGGAAGTGGTTGCAGTTTTTTTCCCATTGAGTATGATGTTAGCTGTGGGTTTATCATATATGGCTTTTGTTATGTTAAAGTATGATCCTTCTATTTCCAATGGAGTTGTTTTTTTTAATGTATATTTTAACAATTAAGACTTCAGGCAATATTTCATTCTGTTGATGTTTGGTGGATATTTCTTTACCTATCCCACATGCAATTTTTAACAAATTTTCATTAGGGAAAGAGATCAGAATTTAGTGAGGAAGAGAATATGCAAAGAGATTATCATAGGAATGTAATAAAGTCCATATATTAACTATATGAAAATTCAGAAACAGTTTTTAAATTTCAAGAAAATTGCTGCATTTGAACTGTCTTTAAAGATAAGTAAAAGTTCTCTGGGCAGAAAGGCGAATGGCAAAATAGAGGACAAATATAGGAAAAGAAAGAATATTCCAAGCATAGGAAAAATCATTTGTGTGGCATTAAAACAAGAAAAATAACATGGTAGCATCTTCCTGCAGGAAGTTTAATATTGACTAGAACAAAAGGAATATGTAAGAGAATAGTATATCTTCCTTGTGCCCACAGATTTTGGAAAAGAACAGAATGGATATGGCTATCTGGCCCATTTTTCTGGGATATAATGGAAACCACTGCTGAGGAGAAACAAGTGACACTAGCAAAGTTAGAAATGGTATTAACATTCTTTCAGAAGTCAAAGCTTCAGGCGTATTCACTACATTGTAAGAGTGACCCAAAACCTCTACTAATGGGACACCCCCTATCAGGTGTGAATTTTGTTTGATAATATTTCAAGCTTTTTGGGGAGAAAAGACAGATCCTGAGTGTTCTAGGAATACTGAGTTCTCTCTCTTCCTTGCCACTCCCTCAGATAACAGAAAAATGGAGAGAATGAAATATCTTACTTTTCAGTATAGCTTGGAGAGAAAAAAATAACTGCTTTCAAGATGTTCTGGGAAGAGGATCTAGTCACCCACACCATATTGGAATAAACAGACTGTCTACTCAGAGCCACCCATGCTTGAGCAACATAACAAGAAATGGCATGGACATATGCAAACACATCACAGCAGACTGTATGATGCAAAAGCCCAAAAAAGAAAGCAAGCTATAAGAAAAATATAACAATGAATTTTTAAAGTATTATTAATTGCTTTAAGCCATAAAACAACATAATATCAATTCAAAAAGAAAAGGAGCCCAAAGACAGTTGATAAAACAGAATAAAATTAGAAAATTGCATTTCAAACAAGAAACAGAATAAGCACTGCTTAAAATTATGTTAGTTAACACAGAAAATGGCATAAAAAATCAACTTCTAAGAAAACAAAAAAGGCTATCAGGCAAAAGCTAATAGAGATGGAATAAAAAAATGATCCAATACAATGATAATATGTTAATGTAGAATTCAGTAAATGAATCAGAAGATGAATCCAAAAGTATAAGAAAATTTCTTAAAAATGGAGTAACAACTGAGTTTGAAGATTAAAAAATCACACAGTGTTCCAAGAATTTTTTTAAATAAATACTCAGCTCTAAAACAAATCCAGTTAACTTTTTGAACTTGAAAAAACCCTTCAGGCAAACAAAGGTATGGGTAGGGGGTTGGAGGGTCGGGGGAGAGGGGACAGGGAAGGCAGGAGATTAGCTTCACAAGCAAAAATATGTCAGGTTAAATACCAGAAAATAAGAAGTATTGTGTATAAGTGTAGCAAAAGAGTATAACCCAAAAATGTAACTTAAATATACAGTAGTCATGAGCATTTCTTTAAGAGTTTGCCTGATAGTGAAATCCAGGATGTTAGGAGATGGAAAGACATAATGGTCTTCAGAATAAGAAGCTGCAATAAAGGGATTGACTGGCAGTGAGACTGAATCAACTTAAACATAAAACCAACCCTAAACAACGGTAGGAACTATTGCTTGGGGAAAAAAAAAATTTCTGTCTTAAAGAGATTACTTAAGAAATAAAATCATATGGCAAAGAAATATTTATTTGAATTTCAACAATTAATTTTACTCATTATTTGTCTACCTTTAAATTTAAGAAAAATGAACAAAATACATTTGAAAAAATTATCATCAATAACATGAATTAATTTTTATTACAGTCCTTCTATTTTTCTATTTTCTATTCTTCCATCTATCTGCATGGAAGATATCTACAAGTATCCTATCTAATAAAGAGGGAATATGCTAATTGACCATCATACCCTCACAAAATGGCGGTGCACATAGCCACAAGATGGTGGCACCCAGTCCCCTCAGCCCCACCTTATCCAGCCTCAGCTCCCCAGTTCCCTTAGGCCTGCCTCATCTAGCTGGAGTCTCTCAGTCCCAAAGCCCCACAGGAAAAGGCAGTTGGGGGTTATTAGGCTGTCAGGTGAGGGCAGTTGTGGATGATCATGCCATCAGGTAGGCAGGCAGGTGAGTGGTTAGGAGCCAGCAGTCCCAGATTATGAGAGGGATGTCTGCCTGCCGATTTAGGCCCAGGATTGGGCCTAAACTAGTGGTTGGACATCCCCCGAAAGGTCTCAGATTGGAGAGGGTGCAGGTTGGGCTAAAGGACACCATGCACTGAGCTTCTTGTGACTTAGGGATTTTTTGCACTTTCCAGCATTGATTTTGATAATACATGTTTGTAATTTTTATAAAAACTTAAATTGATATGCTTATATGTTATCAGTAGCTAATTCTAGATGTTATTAACTTATAGTACTTAAAAATCTTTATTGAGTACCCATTATGTAGTAAGTATTGTCTGAGGTTCTGAATACAACAGCAGAGAAAACAAAGTTCCTTTCTTCAAGGAACTTGTGAAAAGTGGGAACATACAAAACATACACACACATACACACACACACACACACACACACACACAAAATATACACATCCTATGTCAGAGACTGATAATATGAGCTACTATACACACACACACACACACACACACACACACACACACATATATCTAAGCACCAGATAACCATACCAGGTGTCTCAGTTTGCCAGGGCCAGTTCCAGTTTATGACTCTTGTTTCAATCTCCTATCTGATTGGGGCTTTTTTTCACTCACATAAGTACCTTGTTTAGGATGACAAATTATATGATCATGCCGGGTAAGCGAGCTATGAAGTTCTTCAGGATAAGAATCAGAAAAGGTGGCCAGAAAAGTCCTCTTGATAAAGTAATATTTGAGCAGAGACTTAAAAGAAAGGAGAGAGTAAGGCATGGAGATACCTAAGGGAAGGACACTAGGCAAAAGGAGAAGCAAGGATCAAGACCTTAAGGCAGGAAATGACTGGCATCTTCCAAGACCACAAAGAAGACCCAGAGGAACGAAGGCAGGAAATGAGATCAGAGGGGTTAGGGAAAAGCAGAGATAGAGAGTCCAAAAGGCCCTGTGGGCTCTTGAAAGCTGTTTTATTTTTACTCTGAACGAGATAAGAAGCTAAGAGAAAATTATGAGCAAGGAAGGATTTGACCTGAGTTATATTTTAAAATAATCTGGCCATGTATAAACACCAGACCACATGAAAGGAAGGAAGAAAACAATGAAGGAATAAGATGATTGGAATAACCCAGGTGATGGATGATGGGGCCAGGGTGCTAGTGAATGGGACTAACATGGAATGAAAGATTTTCTGTTTTTTGTATTTAACAAAATAAACATTTTAAAAGAAATTATAATGGTAATAGCTTCAATAGACATTTGAGTAAATTCTTTAACAGAAGCTACTGGACATTTGAAGAAAGTTAAGCAGGGCCAGTCCTTTAAGATGTTTAATATTATTTTTGTCTTAAGCAGCAAGAATCATGCCACCATTAATAAAAATAGAGAATGCAGAAAAATGTAACAAGCTTTGAGTGTTAAAACATTGAATTCAAGTATCCATAAAACAAAGCTAAGCAGGCACTAACCAGGCAGCAAGCACACATGTGAGCCTGAGAAAGTGATTCAGGTCTGGGATATAGAATTTGGGAGTCATCAACACAAACGTTATCACCGAAGCTAAGTGGGAATAAGTGAAGGAGAATGTGGACACAGAGGAAAGAAAATGATGCCATGGAAAAAGAGAAGCCTGTATATTGGCCAGGAGCAAGAGTATCTAGAAGGAAATGCCAAAGAGAATGCTATCCTTGAAGGCCCATGAATAAAGATGAATTAGAAAATTCCAGACTTCCACATGTACTACCATTGGTCAACTAACTTCTCTGACTCAGTTTCCATGTAGTCCAAAGAAAAAGGTTTACAAGTATTTTGTAAGTCCCTATTTAAAAATAGAGCTTTGTTGCTGCAAGTTTTTACTGTAAATATGGGATAAAGAAATAAAATTTGACTGTACCTATGATGCCACTTTAGTATTTGTCTTATAATTTGTATAGTCCTCTTTTTATCTGATTTTAAGGGTATCCTAAAAGTGATTTTTTAATATTATAGGTTATACAACCTATATTATAATGCCTGCTTTATATGATCTCCATTTGTATCCTAATAAGCTCTCATCAATCTTCCTTAATAATATTCTTGCCTTAAGCAGTGTCATCTTGAACTAATATGATTTGGGTCCAGAAAGGCTACAAATGGCCCACCTGTCTGATTCTAAATGGAGAAACAAAAGTCTATAAAATCTTGCTTAGGCTTTATCTATTCCACTTCAATATGATGGTAAGTTTATACACTGCTTTTTTTATTTTTCAGGTATAAAAACTAAGTTTATCTAATATAAATTTTTGTGAGATTTCCCTTTTTGACTATAATAGGTAATTAAACCCCTTTTTCTCTAGTCAATTCATGATTGGTAGGGCATGACAAGAAAAAGAAAGAGTGCCTTTGCCAAAAGCCTCCCATCTTTCACTCATAAAATATATTTAAGACAAAAAAAAGTTATGAAATAAGACAGTATGAGCTCTTCCCACTCACTGATATTAATCCATCCACACATCTGCAAACTCTCAATTGTCAACTAGCCACCCCTGAGAAGAGTTGGCAAGGCAAATTTCCTAGTTTCCTCATTCCAAGATCACTGAAGCCCTAGAGTCTCCCATAGCCTCTGTTCATGGACACTCAGGATTTACACTCTTTGGGAAATAGACAGTTCATACATTTAAATATTCAAATCAACCTTCAGTGACCTTCACGTAATAAAGACACGATGATCATTTTTCACATTTTCTCACTAACATCTTATACGTGGACTGTGAAAGTTTAATAGGGTTCTATTTCTGAAAATTATGCTGTTACTTTAGCTAGTCTGATACCCAAGGATTTGTAAAGGTGAATCATTCATTCTGTTGATTCAAGAGATATTTCTAGTAAAAAGAAACCTGAATACCATTCCTAATCTAAAATGTTCTCTCAAAATCTGTTTTGCTGAACATGAAATTGTGTGCCATGTGTCCTTAACTAATGCCTTCTCTTCTTAAAGGATAATTTCAAATTAGCATATTTGTAAGCCTGCATCTTCTGTATGAGGATATTTTTTCTGTCAGCGAGTTTATCTCTTTGATCAAATGATGTTGCATTCATTTGGCCCCACAGGGTTGATTTTCCCAACAGTATAACAATTCCTACCTCTGGACTAAATGGCTGACTCTTGTGTCCACCTGCTTTCTCAAGCCATAAAATATAAATATGTGGACTGAATGCACAGCTTTCATAGTAAAATCAAATGCACGTCCAGGTTCTGACATATGATCAATAGACAATCAATACCACCTGAGAACATACCTCCTAAGTTCTCACCCTTTTGCCAGGTATACTGAATCAGAACCACTCCTGCAGGGGACAGAAAGCTGAGGTTTAACCAGCACTCCACATTAATTCTGATGAAGTTAAAAGTTGAAAAGTACTGAATAGTAAAAATGAGAGGGGCATTTTTCTATTATTTTTTAATGAAAATATGTTGGCAAGGAGTTTGGGGCAGATCAGACTAACTGAATCAAAATCTCTGGCATTGGGGCGGTACGTGGGTACATTTTAAAAGCTCCCAGTTAATTCTAATGCACAACCAGATTTGAGAGCCACTGCACCAGAGACGTTCTGCCTCTGCCTTACATGGTGAAAATCATTCTTTAACTTGAATAACAATTTACTGGTTTTGTGATTGTCAGGAACTCAGTTCCTTCATCAGGCGCCATTATGCCAACTGTTGGGTCTGAGACTCTCTGCCAGGAATTGGACCTCCTGGGATACTTGGTATCAGAAAACAGAAGCCAAGAGAAGTTGTGGGTATATAAGAGAGTTTTTATTGCAGAAGCCAGTGGGCTATGTAGCCATTGCTAACAAGGAGCCGTTAGGCAAAGCAGTTCTTCAAACCAAAGTCCCATACAATAGCTGCACACTGGCTAGGTAACAATACATCTTTCCCACACAACAGCAGCAGTCTGCTGGTCAGTAATACATCTTCCCCATAACACAACCCCGTACTGGTTGGTCAATAACAACTTTATACTATTAGGCAAAAAAGGCTTCTTAAAATAGTGACCTCACTATTTGGGGTTATAGAAGGGCATACTTGCGCAGTATGCAATGTGATAGCTGTGGCCTTGCTATGCACCTGCATATAGCAACTCAACCTTGAACATTTTGATTAATATTTCCACACTCAGAGTGGCCTTGAGCGCCCGGTGTACTGTGAACAGGGCCTCCACACTCCAATTGGCCTTGAGCATCCAGCATACTCTGAAAATGGTCTCCACAGTGATTTACTAGTTGTATTTATTTAGGTGCTTATTTTATCTAATTAGCTTAAGGTGAGAAAAGAACTATTATTTCTATTTCATCATCTGAAGTGGCTTTTTTCTCTCCTCTTCAGCTTCTCTCTGGAATGCAGTTGCCCTACATCTTCCACCTTCATTTAAATGTTCCTCTCCAATCCCACCTCCCCAACATCTCTCTTAGACCACAAATTTTTTCCTTTCAAAAGGCATCTTTTGGCTTTACAGAGTTGCAGCTCTGTTGTCCCTTCTGAGACATGAAGTATAATTGAAATCAAGTTTCTGAAATGCTGAGGCTACAGAACAAATTATTTCCTAAAGAAGTTCTAAAAAGTGGAGCAGAGACAAGTAGCAATAAAATGACATGACTATTAGCTTAGATCTTTACCACTGATAATTCTCAAAGTAAAGGATATCATCAAGTGAATGTTACAGTACACATTTTTGAAATAATATTATTAATTGCAGACTTCAGATGGCTCAATACCTACTGTCATGAAAATGTGGACCCAACGAAGTTGTAGCCTGAATAGCATGCAAATGGACCCTTATTCCAGCCATGTACTATCTGCAAGAAAAGCCTGTAAATAATCTTTTTTTCCCCTTCCAAATCCAATGATTATACTATACACAAGCTATATTTACAGATAGATCATTGCATACCAGCAGTTCTCAACCTGCGGGTCATGACCCTTTGGGAGTCTAATGACCCTTTCACAGGGGTCACCTAAGACCATCAGAAAACACATATTTCTGATGGTTTTAGGAACTGAGACACCACTCCTCTATCCATCTCCAGGGGGTCCACCCACATGCAGATATGCCCACATATGAGTAGCCGAAGTAATGACATTATCGTGCCAGCCCCATTACATAAACCCCCTACAAATACAGATGTATGTGACAGGGTTGGTGCCATAATGTACTTATATACACATATGTGTAGAGAGCAGCTGCTCTGTAGAAAGCAGATTCTGTGTTGAAAGCAGCAGTATTGGAGGTAAAACGACACTTCATGAATTATAATTACTGGGTAAATGTAAAATCATGTACTATAAAATCATCAACTACTGCAAAATATATATATATATATATGTATGTGTGTGTGTGTGTGTGTATATATATATATATATATATATATATATGTGTGTGTATATATATATATATATATATATACATATACATACCTGTACCAAGGGAACTAAATCTGGATACTGATTGGTCTTTTTATACTCAGTTGTGCTTGATATGAATACTGCCCCCTTGTGATAGTAGCAGGTATGTAAAAAATACAACAGAGAATGGTAAATCATAGGAAACTTTAATGAACTATATTGACTGAACTATGCCATGTATCATCTTTTGTATTATTAAAGCTATTGTTATATATTATTTTCATTAACAACCATATCATAACAATGGATTGTATAGAAAAGAACGTTAAGAAAATAAAATATAGTGAGGATTTTTTACAGTATAGTTTTACCTCAATAATTACAGTAGGAATTGAGAAACGGCAATGTGTTATTTGTTGTGAAGTTCTATCAGCCGAATCTATGAAGCCGAACAAACTAAAACGCCATTTTGATAGCAAGGATCCGAGCTTTGCCGACAAGGATACCAACTATTTTAGAAGCAAAGTTGATGGACGCAAGAAAGCCAGACTTGACACTGGTGGCAAGTACCACAAATAAAAGGTAGCAGCCATTAAAGCTTCATATTGGGTGGCACTCAGAATCGCCAGAGCTATGAACCTCACACCATTGTGAGGATTTACTGTTGCAATGGCCAAAGACACTGTTCGAGTTATGATCAGAAACAAATTTGTTATGAAATTGAGTGCAATTTCCTTATCTAACAACACTGTCTGCAGAAGAATAGGTGACCTGTCTGCTGATATTCCTGACTAGGTAATTCAGGAAATTAAATATTCTCCACTTCCAATATTCAGCTTGTTGAATCTACAGACGTTGCAAACTGTTCACAGTTACTGGTTTACATGAAATATATTAATAATTGCAAACCTCTTGAAACAACAACTACTGCACATGATGTATTTGACACAGTTGGTTCATTTCTGAAAGAGCATAAGATCTCTTGAGAAAAGGTTTGTGGTATTTGAACAGATGGTGCTCTACCTATGCTAGGGTATCGATCTGAATTTCAACTTTTGGTTCTGAATGAGTCACCAGAAGTCATCGGAACTCACTGTATGACTCATCAGCAAATATAAGCAAGCAAA